>CP092883.1:32798911-32905755 GCA_030710605.1 Cordylochernes scorpioides
TAAAAAATATATTTAGAAGACTAATAAAATATATGATTCTCTTAAATACAACCCTGAAATGAATTTATTTTTAAAAATACCCAGAGAAGAATTGAAAAATATTTTAAAATATATTTTCGGAAAATATATATCGAACACATCATCTTAAATTTATTGTGCAACTTCACTCCTCGATGAAACCACTGAGCTGAAAAATGCTTCACAATGTTGTTTCTTATCCCTTGGGCAAAGATTACACAAATTCCATGAATCCATGCTCCTCAAGCTGTGTTTGATGATAAGCAACAGCCTCTCCCAAAGGTCCTGTTTAGACACTGCACTTTGATTGGCTAATGTACTCAACACAGAATGAGTCTTGTGACATTAAGAGATATATCAGAAACGTGAATGGAGACACATTTAAACATAATAGAGAGAGTGGCCACACACATACCTTGAGGTTGGAGGCGTATCCCGTTGCGAAGAAGTTACAGAATTGAGACTTCTGCTGAGGGTCCGTCAGATCAGCTCCAGGTGGAGGTTGAACTCTGTCAGGGGCACATGCCGTAGGTAGAAGGAGTCCAGATCATATTCTTCAAGAGGCACAGTGATCCCTAGAGTCAAGGAACACACATGTGTATAGAAAGAACAAATAATTAATAAAGTCACCTCCATTAAGTAAAAAACACACAAGTTAGGAGCCCCAGTTTAGCTTAACCCTTTGGGTGTGGAAGATGATGATAGTTGCATCGAAGATTTAGTCTGTAGGGTCGGGAAGTGACTTTAGTCCATGTGCTATAGAATTAAATCCTTTCAGTGTGGCAGTCGATGTTAATCGCCTCATTTACATTGTTGTGTAATTAGCAAACAACATTTTACTGTCCAGATTCCCCAATAAGCCAGCATTGTGTGTCATGCCATGCTTCAGGGATTATCATATGAAGCAAAATTTAAAAACCCTGTAACTGTCCAATTTGAGTATATTATTTTTTAATTACATATTTGAATATTGAAAATATTTTTTTGTGTCATTTATTTTAAAATGTATGTATTGTTAAGATATAACCTCTATTTAAATCATTAAAATTGTCAAATTTGTACATAATAACTGTAATAACCTATATTTTTTATTAATATTTAAAATAAATATATTTTTCCTAATTTATCAAATTATCAATTGTAAAAAAAGAGAAATAAATTAATTTTAGAAAAATTAAAATTTTAATTATTTTTGGAAAAAAGTATGACAAAATGACACCAGAACTCAAAGGGTTAACAATCTCAGTAATCATTATCAAAATCAAATTTATCATTTGTTTATATATGCATTTTTTATTATTTTTTATTATTCCTAGTAAATGTGGTACAGGCCACGATAATCATGGTGGGTAGTAATTGGTGGCTGCTTTTACTGTAAGTGCACCACATGTCTACACATGCGGAAAGCAGTTTGACTTTTGCACTTACAAATGTGACAGGGCCCCAGTTACTTTCACTCACTGGTGGATTTGGACTTTTTCCAGAATCAGGGGCCATCAGAGCTTTTTTTTTTTTTTAATTAAATAAAAAAAATTACAGATATGGGATCTGATCCTAATAAAATAACAATGGCAATAGAAATTAGAGAGAGATTGTATATATAATGCATTATTTAAAAAATCTACATCTGAACTTCACTATATAATCAAATGGGATCATATTTTTGCTATATCACCATGCTGTTGTTATAGTTGAAACTAACGAGACTTGAAAAATGGGACTGTAGATCTAAGAGATATTAAAGTTGGTGTTATAATAAGAGATTTCATTTTATTTGGTAATGTAGAAACATAGAGTTATCAGCTTTGTGCAAGACAAGAAATAATATTAGAACATCAATTATGTATCTAAAATATTAGAGTATTCTCAACTCTTTGTAACAAATTACACAGAACCAACATGAGAGGACAATCCCACTAAAGGACAACTCTCTATAAAGGACAGTTTTCATCGCCAAAATTGCCATTTTTACTATCTAACAGTTCTCCAGAAAGAGGACACCTCTCCCTAATGGACACTTTGGCTCTGCAAATAGGTGTTATTCTTTATCGAGGTATTATACTGTATTAAATGAGAAAATCTTATAATAGAGAAGATGCACCAAATTGGTAGTAAAATTGAAAAAGGCATCTGATTGTATAACCTGCAGATTCTCATGGTTTGATCCATATATTGGAATATAGCCTTTATTCTGGAATAAGATGATATAAAGACCTCAGCTCTGTCTTATGGCAGCCATAGCAATTGCAGCTCTGGGCAACAGATGATACAATGGGACAGGTAACAACAACAATGAAGAGCTCAATTTGGATTATAGATTATAAGCTCAAGGTAATAAGACAAAATAAATAAATAAAATCCACATTACAACAGGCCCACAAAAGGATATAGAGATCTCAGCTCCAATGTGGCCCGCTGGAAGATGAAGAAGATCTCATGGAGCAAAAACGCAAGCCGTTTCTTGAGCTCTGAGTAGTCTGAGGTCTTGTTCAGGGCGGGTGTGCCAGCTCTCCAAGACTGAATACAGAGAGAATGCCTGAACACAGGCAGGTCAACTTTCTCTTTTTGAACCTATTCCATTAGAGTTCCATACTATAGAGTGGAATAATTTCTATATTAATTAATTATTATCCAATAGAAATTAATGAAAAGTATTTTACAATGGGTAAAATGGTTCCCAGCTAATGTATCATTCAGTTTGAAAATAATCACAAATTCTTACTTGGTTCTACATCCTTTCAAGATTAGAATTTGGTGTAAGTAAGTGTATAGTATAACCATACTGAAAAATTAAAAAAGAAACCTCAAAGACCAAATATTTTTGGTCATAGAGGTACAGTCTGATGAGGGCTAACAGCCCAAAATACGTACATGGTTGACTTTTCTTGATTTATAAAGAAATTGGGTGGCCAAATATCACTCAATAAGTTAAATCAATTGATTTTGTCACTTAATGGCGCTCACAAGAGGTCTTTTTTTTTTGGTGATATTGAGTTATGGTAGCTGTCAAAATAACATATTCAGTAAAATCTTTCTATAGTGAACCCCAATGGGACTGAACTTATAGTTCTCTATAGCCATGGTTCAACTTTTTATCTTTTTTTTTGGTGATATTGAGTTAGGGTAGCTGTCAAAATAACATATTCAGTAAAATCTTTCTATAGTGAACCCCAATGGGCTGAACTTATAGTTCTCTATAGCCATGGTTCACTTTTTATTTTTTACACTTTTCAAAAAATTTTAAATTGTATAATTGAAGAACAGTTATAGACAAAGAAAAAGGCTACCTCTTTATAATGGTCAATTTGTTTTAATTCTCTAAATTGACCTATTTCACTATATTGATGATGAATATCAAATAACCACAAAATATCTTGTAAAGTCCTTTGATGATAGGTTCTTCTTATCATTAGCATATATGTGTGTACTCTCTATGTCTAATTTAAAAATCAATAGAATTTCTAGGTAAAGCTTTATCAATTTTATATTAAAATACATACATTATTTTAAACCACTTTTTCGTATTACACTCTATAATACTAAGTTTAGTTGAAAAAAAATCTTTAATACTTTGTCGCGGTTTTCAATAAAGTTATTTCTTCATTTCCAGTTTCAAAATTTTCTTCTGAAGTCTAAATTTTATTTGTTTTGAACCGGTCATGCAAACCTTGCTGGCTGTAAAGTCACCCAAGTTCATGGCTTTTAAAATAAGCTTTAATTGCATCATGGGCTTGTTTATTTAGCCTAGGTTAAACTAGCAAGATATATAAAGAACACTTCTGTAAAGGGATGCTAACACATACGATCACGGCAAAAGTTGGGATTGATTCTTCTTTTAATAGCCTTTATCTCTTATAACAGTAGAACCTCCCTTTAGCGAACACCCCGCTAGCGGACACCTCTCTACAAAGAAGTTTTCATTTGCAAAATTACCATTTTTACAATTTAGTAACTCTCCGGTGAGAGGACACCTTTCCTAAAGGACTACTTTAGCTCTGCAATTAGGTGTCCTTTACAGGGAGGTTCTACTGTAGTAGAAAGGTTACATTTTCATATTTTAACATGTTATGAAATTTTGTCTGTGTTGTTTCACTTTGAAAAGCTTGATATGGATTTTTTTTTTTCTCATGGTAGCTTGTTAAGAATGCTTGTCCTTTACTATTTTTCTTATTTGGGAAGCTATTTGCATGTTTTTTTTTTTTTTTAATTTGAAATTTGATAAATGCAAAGATATTCTATTAATTAAGAATTATAATGTAAAATATTATATAACGTGTGGCCAAAATAGAATGTAGATGTGAACAAACACTTCCGCTGAATTTATGTTTTTGAAATCATGATCTTAAAAAAAATGCTTAAAATTTTGCTGTTTTTAAATCTACTAATTAAAATTTTAAGCTTTTTATAAGCCTAGTATTTTAATTTGAATATATTCATTTGGGACTTAAAATTAGGTTTGTTATATAGGAGTAAACACAAGGTAAAAAGACCAAATCCAAATAAATAAATGTGTGACGTTTCGGTAACAGCGTTGTTACCATGGGCTGCACCTATAGTACCCGTTCTAAAAAGGAAAGGAAATATTAGAATCTGTGTAGATTTTTTATGAACTGGAAATAAAGTCATCGAATTGGATAGATATCCTCTGCCAACAATTGATGACATTGTCTCAAAACTATCGGAAAGTACAGTATTCTTGACATTAGGCTTGTCAAGGGAGTCCCTGCAGGTAATGTTGTCAAAGAAGGCCCAAACAGTGGTGAATATTAACACTACAAAAGGATTTCGCCTTCAAAAGACTACCCTATGGAGTAACTGTGGCTTCGAATAGGTTCCAGAGAATAATGGACAATATGTTCGCCATATGCCAGGAGTGGCGTGCTACCTACATTGATGACATTTCTAGTACATGCAAAGATCCAAAGGATCATGAAAATAACTTAACCCTAGTATTCAAAATACTTCAAGAGAAGGGTTCTTAAATTAAACAAAGATAAGTGCAAATTTGCAGTGAATGCAGTTGAATACTTGGGGTATAAAATTCACAAAGAGGGGGGCTACATCCTTTGATGGATAAAATACAAGCTGTGCGTGAAGCTCCAGAACCTAAAAATGCCACTCAGTTGAGATCATTTATCGTCCTACTCATGTATTATTCACAATTTATGATTAGCACCAAGGCCAAAACCAGCTCAATTAAAGAAAAATTCTGGAACTTCAAAAAGGCTAATTGGAATCTTTACAGCAAAACACCAATGAAGACTTTGGAATAGCACCCACTAGATGAGAGATCTGGAATAAAATTGGATATCTTTTAAAAACACCATTATTAAAGCAGCCAAAGTTTCAATACCAAGAGGTAATATTAAGAAATGGATTCCAAATTATACACACCAGGCAAAAGAGATTCAAACACTTATAACTAAAGAAATGAACTACAAAAAAAGTGCACCCAAAACCAAACAAATTGTAGAACTGAAATGAACATTGGGAATGCAAAAATAAAAAGATTATACGTAAAATATGAAAAGGGAAAAATGGAAACAAACTTGTGAAAACCTAAACCCAAGAAACCCAAATACAAAACTTTGGCATTTGGCAAAACAAATTGACATATGATTTAATTATTTTTTGCAATCCATTTAGTTGTTTCAAATCAATATAGTTTAAATAGATGGCAGCTTTTCCACCCAACACCCTAGGTACCCGCCCCAGCGCATTAACCCTTGAAATTGCCTGAGTTGAGTGAGTGACTGCGATGGATCTTGACTGCGATGCCCATCTTCAGTAAGAATAAGAAAAAATAGGTTTATAAAAGAAATTAATCCAAATACTGGCATGTAAATATTTTTCTGTAAAAAATAAAGAGCACATGGAAATTAGCAAACATATGTGTTTGCTAATGACTGCAACTGCATTTTAAACAATAAAAAAAAAAAAAAGAGATAAAAAAAAAAAACAAAGGCCAGAACATAAATTAATAAAAATACAAAAGCCATTATTTACCTAGAGTAACGCTAATTTTGTAAAGTTTTTTAAAAATTGCATTGTGTGCGCTTACTGTAACTTAGTAATATAAATTTCTCTCTATTGAGAGTATTGACTCAATACTTTGTAAAAAAAAGTAACACTCGTATAAAAATATATTTCAAAAAAGTATGCAAGAAACTTGAAAAAAATGCATGGTCGCTTAATTGGCCTGGTGTTGTTATTTTGCCTTGTAAAAAAAAGTTCTTCAAATTGAAAAAATAAAATAGCCAAAAATACTAATCAAAATGTAGCCGAAAATTTTCTTCAGGATTATAAAACGACTTGCAAAATTTGGTACCAATTGGTTCTGTAGTTTTTGAGTTTATCGCAAAACAGACAACAGACATTGACTTTTATATATAAGAAGATAATCCAAATTGTGCCTTATCAATACTTACTTCAATTCAAACAATTTTACAATTGCCCAACCATCTCCCCTTTCAAATTACCATTTTAAATACGATTGACTATAAATCAATATCTACTTACTATAATTTCAACAGTATTCTTTATCTATAGTCCATTAATTCACTTTAATCTAACCAGCGATAATTCAGAACAGATTTTATTCTTCACAAGTACTAACAGAAAAAAGTCCACTAGCAGTGATGAATCAAAATGATATCAACTCACTAAACACACAGACCGTTATCCAACTCAAAATTCTGATTCCTTGAGGGGATTCTTGACTTGAGAAGCTGGAACATCTGTGATATTGATACTTCTATTCTCTCTGATAAAATGATAAAGCACAATTTGAATTATAGATTATAGATACAAGAAATAAGACCTAATTTATTCTTTTGTCTGATAATGGTAACAATGCTGTTACTGAAATGTCACACTAATTTGTTTGGATTAAGTCTTATTTTCTTGTATCTTGCAGTCCATCGGTGGCAAAGTCTTTCCTGCAAAAATCTATGAGGACTTTGTATATATTTTATATATAATTCATATTTGTCAATTATTTTATATATTTATAATATATCTATTTATTCATATATGTATATACAGTAAAACCCCGCTAATACGAACCCTGGATATAGCGAACCTTCCCTTATAACGAACCCACGGCGATTCCCAATTCCATTCCATTGAAAATACCATCGTTATAACAAACTTTGCGATTTTAAAATAACAAACTACCCATATAACGAACCTATTTTCGGTCCCAGAATGATAAAATCTATTAAAAACATTAGGCTTATAACGAACTTAAAATTGTAATTGAGAAAAAAAGTTAAAACAACAAAATTTTGAGCATATTTCAGCTCGCGGAACGTGATTTCAAAACAAAATAAAAATAGCGGCATTGTTTGTTTTCATTTCCATTTTATTTTGTTGTATGTTGTATGAATTTTTACACATTATACTTTTATTTAATAGAATATCTTTGCTTTAACAATTTTGAAATAGAAGAAAATACAAATGGCTTCCAAAATAAAGAAAAGAAGCAAAGAATGGTGTTCTAAAAAAAAAAAAAACAGTGGCAACATGCCCTTTTAAAAGTCTTCTATATCAAATTTAACCTAGGCTAAAAAATAATTCCAAATAATTTTAAAAGCCAGAAATGGCTTGAATAACAGGTTAAAAACAAAATTTAATATACACTTCAGAAGAATATGTGGGAAACGGGAATTTGAAGAAGAAGAAGAAAAAAAAAAAACATTTTCCCCAAGTTCCCCAGTGTCTCATTGGCCACAAACAAATCGACTTATAAATTCTCAAAAACTACCACTACAGTTCTATTTTTAGAATGGAATTCTTGTTAGGTATATGAGTCATTCAAAATTCGCAAATATTCCTCCTGGCCAGCCGTTTTACCACCGATTTTGTGTTTGCAAATTGGCATTTTTTATTCGCAATTTTACAGATCGAGCTATCGTATCAACATGTTTCGCGTCCGATTTTTCTGAATTGGATACTTTTGATTCATCCTCAATTGATTCAGAACACACAGAGCTTTATTCCTTTGATGGAAATAACGATATTTTTAACACAATTCTGATTTTTAAATTTCACTTTCAAACACCAAGGTATTAGAGGCTTTTTTCCAAATAAATTTATTATTATATTATTTGAGAAAGTGTTCTTAAAATACTCTTATACCTTTTAAATATATAATTAATAATGTTTTGCCTAGGGGATTTTGGCTTAATTTTTAAATAATACATAGGTTATATATGAATAAACAAAGCATCAAGGGCTGCGTTTCTTTATTAAAACAAATATATTCAAGCTTTCGGGCACATACGCCCTTCTACAGGAATTAATAAACAATAATCCAACTAGTTTGAAATAATATTTATATTTAAATTTAATGTGCATATCCACGATACACGTGCATTTCAATTT
Organism: Cordylochernes scorpioides; assembly: GCA_030710605.1. Lineage (NCBI taxonomy): Eukaryota > Metazoa > Arthropoda > Arachnida > Pseudoscorpiones > Chernetidae > Cordylochernes > Cordylochernes scorpioides. The sequence goes on from CP092883.1 coordinate 32,807,315, forward strand.
GCAAGGTATCCCATCAGACATGTGATATCTTATACTGTGAATGAATTATTTTTATCTTATTTTATTTAAGTCTATTGAATTATATGCTTCTGGTAAATCAATTCTGCGATTTATACTGTTATATTGTTTGGACACTATTGCTTCAATTATTAATCTTTGAAATTTATTATTAATATTGTTATAATGTACTTTAGGTTCATTTAAGTTAAATGTGTGTCCTGTTGAATTGGAATGCTGTACTATTAATGATAATGGGTCATTTCTGTTTATGTTTCTTCTGTGTTCAATGATTCTATGAAAGCTTGAATATATTTGTTTTAATAAAGAAACGCAGCCCTTGATGCTTTGTTTTATTCATATATAAATCTTACAGGGCCTTTTTCAATTGACATAGGTTTATATATAAACATGTATGCTAATGATAAGAAGAACCTATTATCAAATGGCTTCTTTTGATATTCAACATTACTGTAAAGAAATAGGTCAATTTAGGGAATTAAAATGAAGTGACCATTATTAAGTGGTTGCCTTTTCCTGTTTGTATGGCTGTTTTTTAATTATATGGTCTAAAAATTTTGAAAAGTTAAAAAAATGGCCAAACCGTGGCTATAGTGAACTAAAGCTCTGTCCATTGGGGTTCACTTTAGAGGGGTTTTACTGTATATTCAATTCATAAAACAAATTAAATTTTCTTAAATATATTTACATATTTTCTTTCAACTCTTCAATAAGATGATCACATACAACAATATATGAAAAAACAATGGGGAAAAAAAAAAGGTCAGGTGTTGATATTAAAAATAAAGTAGGCATATCCTGACCAGGAGCACATGTGCTTTTTAGATGGCAGAGCGCCATCTAGTGGAACAGAAATCAACTAAACATTGATTTAATCTGTTCCCAGATTCAACCCAGATTGAACCCCAACCCATTTTCTTAATTTATGAACAAAGCACATGTGCTCTTGGTCAGGATAGGCCTACTTTGTTTTTAACAACTATATACTACTCTGATCAAAAATTTCGACACTTTGCTCATAAAATCCTGGAAACTCAATATATTTTCTCCTGGTTTGTGGCAAACGCAAGCGTCGCCCTTGGCTTGGAGACCTGCCAATTTTCAAAAATCACACGCCACAACAGCGCGAGCAGCGGCTGTTCGAAGTGAAGCCATTTTGCCCGTGCTTCGATTTCATTAGTTACCGAAATGGAGGATCAACGAATTTGCATCAATTTCTGTGTGAAAAACAGATTCAAAGGTGCCGAAATTTTGTGGATGTTGCAAACAGCCTACAGGAATGCCGTCATGAGCCGAAGACGAGTTTTCGAGTGGTACAAGCGCTTCAAGGAGGGTCGGGAAGAGACCGCCGACAACAAGCGTTCCGGGGGAGACCGTCCACATCAACCACACCTGAAAAAGTGGACAAAGTGTTGGAACTGGTGCGTGAAGACCGACGAATAAGTGTCAGGGAGGTCGCCGAAGAAGCAGGGATATCATTCGGGTCGACTCAATCGATAATGAAGGACATTTTGGGAGTGAGAAGACTTAACGCCGTTCTCGTTCCCAAAGATTTGACTTTTGATCAAAAAAATGCCCGGAAAGAAACAGCCAGTCTCAATCTCGAAGCGACAACCTACGACCCCCGAATTGCTGAAGAGGGTCATTACTGGAGACGAAACATGGATTTACGGCTTTGATTCGGAAACTCCGCAACAGGCATCGGAGGTGGCGCTTCAAAAAAAGGCCGAGACAAAAGAAAGCGAGGAAGGCTCCCAGCAAAGTCAAGGTCATGTTGACGGTGTTCTTCGATTACCAGGGCATTGTTCATCATGAATTTCAACAACAAGGCTCTACAATAACTGCTGACTCCTACCTGGGAGTTTTGAGGCGATTGAGGGAAGCGCTCAGGCAGAAACGGCCGGAGCTGTGGAGGAGCAAGTCGTGGATCCTCCACCACGATAATGCGCCGGCGCACATAGCCCTCAAAATCTCGAAGTTCCTGCAGGACCACTCAACATCTATGTTCCCCCAACAGTCCGATTTGGCCCCCTGTAACTTCTTCCTCTTTGGAAAGCTCAAAAAAAAGTTAAAGGGTCAGAAATTTCAGAGCATAGAAGAGATAAAAGTGCAATCGAAGAAGGCCATGAAGGCGATCCCAAAAACAGACTACCAGAGGTGTTTTGCGGCCTGTAAAAAAGGTGGCTGAAGTGCATCGCGGCCAACAGGGACTACTTTGAAGGGGACAATTTGAATTTGGTAGAATAATAAAGTTTTTTATAACTTATGAGCAAAGTGTCGAAACTTTTTGATCAGAGTAGTATATATTAGATTTAACCTTATATAACCTTATATGAACGATATAATTTTAGTGGTTTCAATCTCTCTCTAAAGCTTGGGAATAAGAAAGTACCAAAAGGACAGAGCAAATATTTGTTGTACAGTAACAGAGAGGTAACTTACAAGGTGTAGCCAAACTCCAGTACCTCAGCCTCCCTTAGATAACTGAGACTGCGGTGGAGCAGGGTCAGCAAGGAGTGGAGATGGCTGGCTAGCTGAGCGCAGGAGGCAAACAAAGATGGCCGCCCGTAGATGCGGAGATAGAGGTGGGGAAGCCAACCAGACCAGAGGGCAATCAGTCCCAACACCAGAGCCATTAATGAAATGGTGGCCCAGCTGGAGACCACTGCCACTCCCATCAAGGCCACCAAGACAATGGATACCACAGGGATTCTGAAAAACATCCAAATAAGAACAAAATTATTTATTCTTCTTAGAATGAAGTTAGACAAAACAAATTTCAAATGTTTTGCTAAATTAAATCACTAGTTCTATTTAAGAATCACAAGATCTTAAAACAGCTAAAACGACAGCCTTTAAAACAAATAAAATTGGGTTAGCTTTCACCCCAACAGATTTTCATCAAATAACCTTTGAGATAAAAACAACAACGAGTGTTTCATTGCTGAGGTTCTTGAAGAAGATCCTTAATATCCTGAAAGCTCTAGTTGCCCAATTTTATAATATTAAAGAAACATTTCATTATAGCTGCTTTAAAATGTAATTTTAAATTTCAAATATGGAAAGTGGTACACTCTCTGGATTATAGATACAATTAAAAAAAAAAAGGTAATAATATGAAATAAATATACTATATGCACATTTCAGAATAATACCATATATTGTCACATAAATACATAAGAAGACTAAAACATTTGATACTTCAGCTACTTAGTACTAGACTGGAAGTTCTATATTTCAATGATGGTAGCAAGGCTGCTACTGAAGCATCATGTGTAGAATACTCCCTTAATTGGAGTGATATTGCTAGTTAGATCTAGGATGAATAAGCAGCAATTCAATATGATGATAAAAACATTTTTTAAAAATCATAATTAGGCACAATTTATAGTTAGAAACATAAGGTAATAAGACCAAATCCAAATAAATAAATAGTGCATGGCATTTCGATAACAATGTTGCTACTGAAACGTCACACACTATTTATTTGGATTTGGTCCTATTACTTTGCGTTTCTAATAGCTCTCATTCTTTCTTATCACAGTGTCAAAAAATCAAGCAAGAAGGCGATCTGTCAGAAAAAATATCAACTATTTGTTGATTTTTTAATTATTCCAGATTTGGCCAAAAATACCCATTCTTGATTAATCAAGAAAGCTAAGCACGTACATGTTTGGGCTGTTGGTCCTCATCAGTATGGTACAAGCTGTACCTCAACGACCAAAAATTCAGGCATCCTAAAAAATCATGTAACAGGTATTTAAGGCCAGAAGTGCATGAGAACGCCAAACAATGCGAAAAAAATGGAACAAAAGTGAAATTGAACTGGGATCCGGTGGATAAATAAAAAAAGCACCTCTGATTGTGCACCTAAAACTTACTTATGGCGTGGATAAACTATGCCTGGCATTTTAGAAAACAATACTGTTTACAAAAAGATGATAGCTAGATTTTAGTAAATGTTGTGTGATAAGGTGCAATTTGGATTATAGAATAGAAACTCAAAGTAATATAGGACCATTTATTTATTTGGATTTTTAGTCTTTATTACCTTGTGTTTTTTTTATCTTTGGTCATTTTTTACAAACTAAAATAAAATCAACGTGTTTATTGAATATGAACACTTTCGAATTTTAAAATATCAATTTGATGGCACATGTTATTTAGTTAAGTGCAATTATATATAAAGGTGCATTTATTACTGTCACTTGTTGTTTTTAATCATTATTTTTTGTTTTTAGATTCAAATTTGGTTTTGTTACAACACATGGGATCAAGAGATTTCATAACCATGGTTAAACAATTGGAACTCTTTAAAATGTGGGACCTTAGAAGTATGATGTTCTAGCCAAGTGGGTTCCACTGTAGATATGATGTTCTCTTGGTATAACATCTAGTGAGGAGGTTACACACACACAAGGTATTGAGGGGGATTACTCTTTACCTTCCCCCTCAATACCTTGTGTGTGTTGGGGGATTACTCTTTACCTAAGGATAAGTAAAAAAAAAAAACTCTTTACCTTGAGAGAGGAGCTTTACCTAGTGTTTAGTCTAGTTACTTTACCAGCTCAACAACTCCAAGGAAGAGGCTCTAAAGACTACTATCAACTATCCAAAACTCTTTTTTATTGAACAGCACAGTCAATTTATACATTAAAGAAATTTTCATACTTTTTTTTTCTCTTCATTTTTAAATTACAAAAATATTTACATGAAAATAAAGTTGACTACTCTAGTAGTCGTAACATCACTCCCCCCGCTGTTGAACAGGAGTTCAAAAGAAGAAAAGAGTGAGAAAAAATAATAATAAAAAAATCTCGTCAAAATCTTCAGGGTTGGATAATTCTTCCTCCATATTTTTGTGGTACGGGGTACATGATCAAAATCATCGATACAATTATTTCCCACCCAACCCACATAAATATATCGATGGATCTTTGTGTCCTTTAAATGATTTATCTGCTCATACCAATATTTAAACTCTTGACTTATATCCTCTCACAGGGGATCATCCCATCCACCGGCGCTATATCATGTTTTCTGTAGCAAAATTTTAGGCGTTAACCACACTGGTGAATAAAACCCGAGGGGATCAAATAATTTTTGCACCAAAGATAATATAACTCTCCTTGTTATCACTGAATGTGAAATTTCAATTTTTATCACGCAATTCAAAGTGTCAGTTTTCCGATTCCACAAGAGTCCCAAAACCTTCGTGTCATTTCCATTCCGAAGATTGGACGTCTCCGTTGTTTCCCACTGATGAAGTTCCATTACAGCCCGGTCCATTATTTCAGACGCCTTTTCCTTGAAATGAACAACGTCAGATTCTATATTCAACGATGTGAGGCAGTTGTCAACGTAAAAAGAACTCAATAAACATTGAGCTACATAAAAATTTTCATCGATAATCGATTTAAGATTATGCTCAATGACCGCTTTTAATATAAAAGGGCTACTGGTCAAGCCAAAAACTACGCGAGTATGTTGGAATGTCAAAACACAGCCGCCAATATTCCTCCAAATAAATTTCAAATATTTTCTGTCTTTGGAATTCACTTCGATCATCTGGAAAGCTTTACGGATATCCGCTGAAATCTGATCAGAATATTTGGAATATGTTCCAGTAAGTTTGGTCCCGTATCCAAACAATCGTTCAATGACATTCCCTTGACAGTGTGACAGGACGCATCATATACTGGTCTAATAGGCGTAGTTTTATTGGTTTCTTTAAAAACTGGTCTGTGGGGCAAATAATGGCCTAGGCTTTGTTATCATGAATTCTTTCAATTATATTCTTTTGTTCTTATTCCGTGAATATTTTAGAATAATTTTCTTTGTGTTGTTAATTTTTGTTAACACATTTTTAAAATTGCTTCTGTGCAACATTGAAGTTAGAAGGAATGCCATCACAGCCTTCTCTCCAGGGGAGAGAGACTGAATAATGCCCATCATCTCGTTTAATAATGTTTTCAATGAAATGCGATTTGATACCTCTGTCCTTTTCCCTCTGTGAAATATTTTCTACAGGGTCTCTTACACTCAACATTTCAACAAGATCCTTTTTTATAACTCATGGTCAAGAAAACAGGAGATATATACTCCAAAGCCAAACCTTCCTTCAAAGAAATCTCTCTGAAAATTGACCAACCAATCTTCATATTGATCGCCATTAATCCATCCTCCAAATAAACCACCTGATCAATCCAGATCTTGCTTAAATTGTCAGTGCCCAACAGAAGATCGATTTCTGATGTCTTAACATTTTCCCTTCTAATAATGGTGACACCTTTGTTGTCAAGATCCTGCACCCAAGTTCCTGCTGTCAAAATAGGAACTCTGTCACAGATCATCCGTTGACCCATCGCTTTACCTGTACGGTTTCTTCCTTTAAAATATTTGTGATGGAAAAGGAATAAAGGTTGTGAGTTTCCTCTCTTGTTCGTCGACCCCCAAAAAGGCATTTTGTCAATTTCTGTTCTTCCAATTTCTCTAATCCTAATTCTTCTGCTAAGGATTCTTTAATAAACAAATATTGACTCCCTGAATCCAAAAAAAAAAACATAATTTTTGATGTCTCAGAGCTACAGATTTTTGCTCTCACTGTCATTAAAAGTATTTCAGATGAACAGGACTGTGTGAACAGAACGGAGGACTTTTGGTTTTGTACTAAGAATTATTTTTTCTCTCTTTACTACGAGGTGTGTTCAAAAAGTATCGCGACTTTTGAATTTTCGCGGGTTACGTATATTCGAATTTCGATCTTTTTGTGGCTTTATGTTGGTACTCATGTCTCTCACTTATGCCGACAAGCTCAGCCATTTTGAATGTTCACTTAATTGTTGACAGCTGCTTTGCTTGCAGGTGTTTTGGATCATCTTCGATTTTTACCTATTAAAAAAAATGGATCAAAGAACCTGTATCAAATTTTGTGTGAAAAACGAAATTAAGTGCGCGGATGCATTCCGAATGTTGACTGTGGCATACGGAGAAGCTACCTTGGACCGAAGCAACGTTTATCGGTGGTACAAAATGTTCTCAGAAGGCCGAGAAGATGTGAACGACGAAGAGCGTGCCGGACGCCCGAGCACTTCAACAACAGACGAAAAAATTAATGAAGTGGAGAAAATGATATTGGCCAATCGTCGAATCACCGTTAGAGAAGTTGCTGAGGACCTAAACATATCGATTGGCTCGTGCCATTCGATTTTTATCAATGATTTGGGCATGAGACGGGTCGCCGCGAAATTCGTACCAAAATTGCTCAATTGCGACCAAAAACAGCATCGCATGAACATTGCTAATGAGATGTTGGACTCTGTCCGTGACGACCCAAATTTGCTCCAGAAGGTCATAACTGGTGACGAAGCGTGGGTTTATGGTTATGACGTGGAAACCAAAGCTCAATCATCTCAATGGAAGCTGCCGCCACGAACCAAGACCGAAAAAAAGCGTGCCAAGTTCGGTCGAATGTGAAAGTTTTGCTGACAGTTTTCTTCGATTGCAGGGGCGTGGTGCATCATGAGTTCTTGCCACAGGGTTAGAACGGTCAATAAGGAATATTACCTGCAAGTTATGCGCAATTTGTGCGAAGCAATACGCCAGAAACGCCCGGATTTGTGGAAGAACAAAAATTGGCTTTTGCACCACGATAACGCCCCTGCTCACACATCGTTGCTTGTGCGCGACTTTTTGGCCAAAAACAACACACTAATGATGCCGCAGCCACCGTATTCCCAGATCTGGCCCCCTGTGAATTTTTCTTGTTCCCTAAACTGAAGAGGCCCATGAAAGGACGACGTTACGCTACGCTTGACGAGATAAAGACGGCATCGAAGGAGGAGCTGGAAAAGATTTAAAAAATGATTTTTTGAAGTGCTTCGAAGATTGGAAAAACCGTTGGCACAAGTGTATAATATCTCATGGGGATTACTTTGAAGGGGACAAAATAGGTATTCATGAATAAATAAATAATTTTTGAAAAAACACAAAAGTCGCGATACCTTTTGAACACATCTCGTACTTCCTCCATCTTCTGAGATAGAGTCCCTACTTGAGTTGTTTCCTCAACAGAAAATCAAGTAGTGAGGTCCTTCACAATTCTATCAAATAGTTTTCGTCCTGCAGTGTCTTCTTAGATGACTTCTTTTTAAACACTTGAAGCAGACTCCTGCGTCAGACATTTTCTTCAATTGTTCGTCCCGAGTCATTCTTCCAACTTTGAGACACTTCCAATTTACAAGGCCCATTTTATCACAGAAGATGCACTTGCTCTCTCTGTCGTAATTCGTGCTCAAAAATGATCCTCTTGAATGTTTATCATTTTCATTTTTCGAAACAAATAACTGTGCTGCTGTTGGTTCGTTGTTCCTTTTAAATTGTAGTCGTCTTGGAGGAAAATTGGGCTTGGGGTTATTTTCACCCACTCCAATCGTTGAAAAATTTATTCATTGTTGAGCCTTTACTTCGGCTCGTAAAAAAACTCATCAAGGCCTTCAGCCGGTCTCCCTTTCTTTGTTCTACTTCTTGGTCATCATCCCGGCCATAACTGGCCTCGGGTGTTCTTTGCCACACCTGCAGTATTTCTGTGGGCAGACATGACTCAACTAGTGGAAAAAGAAACACTTCCAAGTATTCCGAAGGAATATTCAATGACTTAAATGATTGAAGGTAGGCTGAAATTTCATCGTAAAGATGATCCAAAATTGTGTTTTGTCTCTGTGCATTGAGCACAACTAAATTTAATAATTTTCTTGAATATAATTCAACCAATAAATTTTTGTCTTCAAACCTACTCTTGAGAGCTCTTATGACATTCTCATAATTTTCCCCGGTATGAGTGTAACTTCCCGAAAATCGATGTGCCCGTGAACCTGGGATCATTTCATTGCCTGGACTAGATAATGTATTTTCTAATCGTTAATCAAATCTTTATCATCATGAATCTTTTTGAACCTGGACCACACCATGTGGAATCCAGTTCTCCAAACCACCATCAAAACACGGTAATTCCATCTTTGGCAGTTTTAGCTTTGTTCTTCTTGAGCTTTTACTTCCGGCTTCTGATATTGCCTTCTCTTTTTCCTCAGCCTTAACTTCTAAGATCTTACTGATCCTTATTTGTATGTCACCATACATTTTTACATATTTTGCGGTGGACTCTAGCTCTTTAATAACCGCTTGCTCGTCTCTCTCTCTCTCTCTCTCTCTCTCTCTCATAGTCCTCTACATGGATCATTTCAATTTCTATTTTTTCATCATATTCTTTTATCTGCTGGTAGTACTGGACAATGAATTTCTTTTCCAATCAAGAGGAATTCATCAGGGGAGACTGCTTTTAACTCTTCCAAAGTTTCATTTACTTCCTTGATGAAAATAATTCTATGTGGAGTTCTAGATATCTTTAAAAATCTTCAAATTTACAGTTTTATTTTGAAGTCTACATCCTGGCAGGCTCGCCACAAATAATGAGGGGGGTTACTCTTCTCAATATTGATGCTGTCTCTCTTTACCTTGAGAGCCAAGCTTTACCTAGTGTTTAGTCTAGTTACTTTACCAGCTCAGCAACTCCAAGGAAGAGGCTCTAAAGACGACTATCAACTATCCAAAACTTATCCAAAACTCTTTTTTTATTGAACAGCATGGTCAATTTATACATTAAAAGAAATAAATTTACATACATTTTTTTCTCTTCGTTTTTAAATTACAAAAATATTTACATGAATAAAGTTGACTACTCTAGTAGTCGTAACACAACATTTATTGAAATATCCCTGTCACTTAAAATACAAGCTTTCTGAAATACAGTGGAACCTCTTTACAGTAACAGCTTCTTTTTATAAGAGCAACTGGGTTGTAACATCAAAGTCCCAAATGCATTAACTATGGTTATAACCACAACATAAAATCTGGGTCCCAAGTGATTCTGTTATAGCGAGGTTCACAGAGCTCCTCTCTACATCCACCTAGTTATGTGAGACACCATGTGATTTAACGTACTGCCAGGAGGAGATGGTAGAACAGCTGGCAGAATCCTGCTGTAGATGGTGGAGAAGGACGTAGTCATCTCTCAGCAGCAGTCTGGAGAACATGGGGAACAGTTCCCGGCCAGCTTGCACCCTCTGAACATCCCATGTCACATCCTCAGACCCATTTCCACATTCTGTCCCTATAGCCAGGCAACAGCTGTTAGCCTCAGTAAGCATCAGCACAACCTCCTATTGAAGCCTATTTTTCTCTTTTTCTGTAGTTTATCTGATTTTAGTGTCTCAAAGGGGGGCGTTATAAGGTTATAGTGCTATAAAATTACTATGATCCAATGAGTAATGTGAGTTGAGAAAAAGGATCAAGATATATATTTTTAAAGTCAACAGTTGTTGAAATAAAGCAGGCAACAGCTGAAAATTTGTAAAGCCTGTGATTTCACAGCTTTATTTTTCATCTCTAGCAATAAGATGGGAAAAGTATGTTTTACAGCAAATGGTGGTTATATTGATGATTAATTATAGGCTACACTGTTTATATACATACAGTAAAACCCCGCTAATATGAACCCTAGATATAGCGAACCTTCCCTTATAACGAACCCACGGCGATTCCCAATTCCATTCCATTGAAAATACCATCGTTATAATGAACTTTGCGATTTTTAAAATAACGAACTACCCCTATAACAAACTTATTTTCGGTCCCAAAATGATAAAATCTATTAAAAATACTATGCTTATAACGAACTTAAAATTGTGATTTGAAAAAATTTTAAAACAAAATTTTGAGCATGTTTCAGCTCACGGATTGCGATTTCAAAACAAAAAATTAGCGGCATTGTTTGTTTTCATTTCCATTCTATTTTTGCTGTATGTTGTATAAATTTTTACACATTATACTTTTATTTAATAGAATATCTTTGCATTCGAAAATTTTGAAATAGAAAAAAAAATACAAATGGCTTCCAAAATGAAGAAAAGAAACAAAAATGGTGTTCTAAAAAAATAAAAAAATAGTGGCAGCATGCCCTTTTAGAAGCGTTCTATATCAATTTTACCTTGACTAAAAAATAATTCCAAATAATTTTAAAGCCAGAAATGGTTTGAAAATAACAAGTTGAAAACAAAATTTAGTCTATACTTCAGAAGAATATGTGGAAACTGGAATTGGAAGAAGAAGAAAAACAAAACAATGCCCCGTGTCTCATGGGCCACAAACAAATCGACTTATAAATTCTCAAAAACTACCATTACAGTTCTATTTTTAGAACGGAAGCCTTGTTAGGTATATGACTTATTCAGGGTTCGCAGATATTCCCCCTGGCCGGCCGTTTTATTACCGATTTTGTCTTTACAAATTGGCGTTTTTTTTTTATTCGCAATTTTACCGATCGCGCTATCGTATCAACATGTTTCGCGTCCGATTTTTCTGAATTAGACACTTTTGATTCAGAATACACGGAGCTTTATTCCTTTGATGCAATTATGACAATCATGATTTTCAAATTTTATTTTTCACTTTCAAACACCAAGGTATTAGAGGCTTTTTTTCAAATAAATTTATTATTATATTATCTGAGAAAGATGTTCTAAAATACTCATACCTTTTAAATATATAATTAATAAAGTTTTGCCTAGGAGATTTTCCTTAATTTTTAAATTATACATAGAGGTTTATATATAAACATGTATGCTAATGATAAGAAGAACCTATTATCAAATGACTTCTTTTGATATTCAGCATTACTGTAAAGAAATATGTCAATTTAGGGAATTAAAACAAAGCGAACATTATTAAGTGGCTGCCTTTTCCAGTGTGTATGGCTGTTTTTTAATTATATGGTCTAAAAATTTAGAAAAAAAAAAAAAGCCAAACTGTGGCTATAGTGAACCAAAAGCTCTGCCCATTGGGGTTCACTATAGAGGGGTTTACTGTATATTGATTTTAATTAAATGTTCATTTTTAAACAATTATCTCTGTTTTCTCACACACCCTGTATAGATATACTCACCAGGTCATTGCTTGGGAGGGAGGAATCTGGGGGCTGGAACCAGACTTGTAACTTGTCCTGGGCCACAAAAACACACTTTGTAACAACACTCCCGAGTCATGGGATGGATGAGAATTGTTTAAGAGAGTCGAGGTAAAATACTCATTCCTTGGTTAATCATGAAATGGTATTTGACCAATTCTGGAATAGTTAAAAATAAAAAATTAGTTGATACTCATTACAACAGATGGTGCACAAGCCAACAGCAACTTTTAGTTGCACAATCAGACGATGTCTTTCTCTTCACTTCAAAGTGAAAAAATATATATGATGTAATTCTACTATAGATGTGTGAAAAATTAGCAGTCGTTTATGGCTGTCTCCACCTCAATCATCTCTCTCTTTATTTTTCAAATCTTTTATACAAAAACAAAATTTACATACATGTTAACTGCTTTAAAATTTACATATTAAAAGATTTATATTGTACAATTGAATTTAGAGATTTTGGTTTTATTTGCATACATAAAATTCAATTTAAGGAAATGAGAGGGAGATAGAAACTATGAACAAAGCTAAACTGGAAATTTACTTTCTATCATTCAAAATGTATCATATATATATATATATAGTACAAAAGTGAAATTGTACTGGGATTGAGTGGATAAATTAAGACATCTCCTGATTATGCAACTAAAATTTGCTGATGGCTTGTGCCATCTGTGGGAATCAATATCAGAATAGCTATTTGGCTAATTCTGGAATAATTAAAAATCAATGATTTATTCCAACGAATGGTACAAGCCATCAGCAACTTTCAGTTTCATGATCAGGATATACCTTTCTCTCAACTCTTGTTTTCAAAGGATTTAAGAAACCTATAACAAAAATGTGTTTCTTTGATAGCAATATTGGAATTGAGCACTTAGTGGTTTACACAAAGCATTTCCAATGTATGTCAGTGAAAGAGAAAAGAGAGAAAACAAGAATGGTCTAACTTCAAGTTTACTAGAGTCAGAGAATTATTGGACACTAGCCGAATGACCCGGGCAACGCCCGTGTTTTACCCGATTGAATGTTTTGATTCAAATACTATTTGTTACAATTATAAATTGGTGCCTTAGATAAATGCATATGTTGGTTAATAACTATAGCCTATGTGCTTTATCTGTCTATGTACTGTTGGCTTCCGTAGGCGTCTCTTACTGGGAAAAAGAAAGAGAGGATTCCATTTAGTTATTAACTAATATATGCATTTATTTAAGGAGCGACCCGCTCCAACACAATAGTTACAAAAACCAAAAAGCGAGTGGGGGGGGGGGCAAAGGTGGCGTGATCGTAGCCAACCAATAGGAGAGTGCCATTCCAAAAAAAAAGCAAATGGTGACAGAGATGAAGAATTAAGAACGCATGACGCTCGTAACTGTATATAGAATATTAATTGCATCACCTCTTCTCATCAAGCCTTGCAACTCACAATTCTTTTTTAAAAAAATTACATAGCAAGTGAGTTTTAAACGAAAAGTATCTTTTCATAAAATAACATTTAGCTATAAGAATATAAGACCTAATCCGAATAAATTAATAGTGTGTAAGGTTTCGGTAACAGCGTTGTTACCATCATCACAGACAAAAGAATATTATTATATATTATTATTAATATTATATATATATACATGTATATTCTTTTGTCTTATGATGGCAACAACATTGTTATCGAAATGTCATACACTATTAATTTATTTGGATTAGGTCTTATTTTCTTGTAGCTATAATCTATAATCCAAATTGTGCTTTATCAAAATAACATGCATATTGAGAAAAGGGCAAATTGGAAGATTTTAAAAACATGGCTAAAGATATAACAAATATTAGGAAATATTGATTATGTCTTGATATTTATAAGTAGGCACATACTGTAATATATTTACAGGGTAATCTTTTTTAATTCAACAAACTATAGTCCAACACTTTTTTTTTTTTTCAAATCAGGCTATTTACCTTTTAAAACCAACTATAATTCAAATGAAGAAGTTAGACTATACATTGTGTCTTTTATTTGCTCACCTATTGGCTCTCTACCACGTATAATGTGACTCTCCCAATGCCAGCAAGAATAGAAATATACTGCTGCTCATGGCAGGTATGGAGTAGGGGGGACAAACATCAATTCTGTCTTCCCAAGAGAACAATAATCTTTGATTTCTAGACTTGAGTTTGGTCATGACTTTCCAGAAAGGTCGCAAGGTTTTCTCAATATGAACTATGTGCAATTCTCAACCTGCAACCCCAAACCACATTATTGAATCATTATTGGATCATCCATTGATGAGCTCTACTTATCCCCAGCAGACACCACCAACAAGCTCTACAGGCTTAATACCTTAACCCTTAATACTCGCGTCGAGACACAGGTCTCACCTAAAATTTTAATCGAAAAAATAAATACGATTTTCGAGTCCAAATAATTTGTAAGTTTTTGTAGCTTAAGATATCATCGAAATAAATATTTTAGACCATTTGTTCTATCGCTTGGCCCCTAGAAGGAAGAAAAATAAAACCAAAAAGCCACCGCCGAGACAAACGTCTCGACGCGAGTACTTGCGTAATAATTTTGGTTTAGGTTTCATTTTCCGGCTGGCTCTATCTTCGTAAAACAGTAAGTTATTGTTCTTCTTCTAAGTATATTTTTTGTTCCTAAATATCCTAAATTCTCTCTCTCTGTCTCTCTGGGTATTTAGAATTTATTTATTTTTATTCAATATTTTAATACTAAATATTTCCTAAAATATATATTATATTATAAAAAATGGCTAGTACTTCTGAGGGGAATCAGAGTGAATCCGACATGGATTGCGATGAAATAATTTGTGATTTATCCGATACTTCTGATACCGAAATTTATAGTTATCATGACACAGACTCTGAACAGAATTCAGAGGCGGATGAAGAATTACCAAATGATGATTCTGAATTTTATTTTGGAAAGGATGGTGTCACAAAATGGAAAAAGACAATGTGGCAGAAAACCCAGATTCGTACAAGAAGTGTAAATATAATTTCTCAATTGCCAGGGCCTAAATCTGAAGCAAAATCGATATAATCTGAATCGGATGCATTTACAAAAATAATTGATAATGATATGGTACAAAAAATTGTAGATTGTACGAATGCTTATATAAGCAATATCAAAGAACATTTCTCTAGAGAAAGAGATGCCAAATTAACTACTGTAACAGAAATCCTAGCTTTATTTGTACTTTTGATAATGTCAGGTGTCAAAAGAGCTGCTCATTTAACTTATAAATAGCTATGGGCGGTGGATGGCTCAGGAGTAGAAATTGTGAGAGCAATTAAGTCACAAGAACCTTTTTTTATTTCTTCTACGTTGCCTGAGATTTGATGATATTACAACAAGGAAAGAACGAAAAAAGCTGGACAAACTTGCTCCAATTAGAGAATTTGTAGAAGCCTTTGTATATAACTGTAAAAAGCTCTATACTCCAGGTGAATATAATACAATTGATGAGAAGCTCATTCCATTTCGTGGCAGGTGTGGCTTTAGACAGTATATACCCAACAAACCTGCAACATATGGGCTCAAAATTTATACCATTAGTGATGCAAGAACATTTTATACCTTTAATATTAAATATATTGTGGAAAACAACCCGATGGTCCATATAAAAAAAAGTAATTCACCCGATGATATCGTAAAAAGATTGATCACTCCAATATCTGGGAGACAAGCCGAAACATAACAACAGACAATTGGAACACTAGTTATAAATTATTCCAAGATCTTCTTACAGAACATAAACTCACTTTAGTTGGCACTTTGAAAAAAAAATAAAAAAGAAATCCCTAAAATATTTCTGCCCAATAGGAATAGACCAAAATATAATAGTATATTTGGCTTCACTCAGAATACCACCCTTGTATCTTATGTCCCAAAAAAGAGCAAGGCTGTTCTATTGCTCTCAACAATGCACTCAACTCCCACAATTGACGAAGAAAATTGATTCAAATTAAAACCTGAAATTGTAACATTTTATAATTTGACTAAAGGCGGGGTTGACATGGTGAACCAAATGTGTGGAACTTATTCTGTTGGCCGTCGAACCAACAGATGGCCTCTATGCCTATTTTTTGACCTACTAAATGTTGCAGGCATAAATTCAGAAATAATTTTCAAGTCTTTAAATATAAATTCACCTCGAGTTCCAAGAAGAATCTTTTTGAAAAATATTTCCCAACAATTATTCCAGGATCATTTAAAAATTCGATCCCAATTGAAAACTTGCCAAGAAGTATCCATGACCTGATAATATTGTATTGCAAGAAAGCTGAAAGTCCAGAGGTAAGTTATATATATTTCATAAAATTATTTAAAATGATAAAATATTAATAATCTTTTGTTTACAACAGATCGAAATGAGTGTAGAGTCAGAACCTAAGAAGCGAAAACGGTGCTATGTTTGCCCAAGTACCAAAGGTAGTATGTCACAAATTATTTGCTACAAATGCAGGAGACACATATGTCAACGTCATTCTTCGAATATTTGCAAAGATTGCGAATAATATCCGTCTGCAACTTTTAATAGTAGCCTATTTGTAAAACTATGTCAAACATTCATTGTTTTTACTATAGTCATTGTTTCAATAAAAATAAATGAATATAAAAATATTTTTTGCCTTAATTCACATGTGTCATAAACCACACACAATTACGAATATAATGCAGCCTAATTTTCAATCCAAATATTAAAATTTAACATATATTTCGGTTTTTTAAAAGTGAGACCTGGATCTCAACGCGAGTACTTACGTAACAAATATAGGCGCGAGTAATTAAGGGTTAATATGATTTAGTGGAGATAAAGAAGAAGAGATGCGACCCTAAACAGCCAATCAGCATTGAGCTCATTAGACAAATACTATGCAGCCCTTTTTTTAGTTCAGTGGTTGCATTGGGTAACCATGTGAGTTGAATTCTATGAAGTTCACTCTTTTATTTTATTTGTAATACAATATTTAAAATATTTTATTTGTGCCATCTTAGCTGTACTTTTTAAAACCAATTTTTTTTAATAGTTATATTTATGTATTTTGATGCAGCAGAGTCTCCAATATAGGATTTTTAATCATTGTAGTACAAGTTCTAAAAACATAATAGTTTTCAATTATACATAGAGCAGAGTAGTGTTGAACAATTTCTTACAATTCCATTGATTTTTGTTAGAGAAAACAAAATTGTTTTGATATTTGATAAGGCACAATTTGGATTATAGATTAGAACTACAAAGTACGAGGGTGAGTAGAAAAGTAAGGTCTCCTATTTTTTTTTTCATAGAAAAACACATTTAATCACAACTTTTTATACATCATTGGAAAGGTTGGACCATTTGCTATTTTTCTACATAGTCGCCTTGATGCTCAATCACTTTTTTCATCCTGTCAACCAACTTTGTAATTCCGGTGTTGTACCACTCTCCCGCCGCGTGCGAGTTGCGCTCAGTTATACGCTTCTTAAATGCGAAAAATAATTCTCCGGTCGAAATTCACCGTCAGTTAGTGGAAGTGTATGGTGAGAAGTGCATGGACATCAAAAATATGCCGAAATGGTGCCGGGAGTTTAACGAGGAGCGGATAAACGTCCACGATGAACAGCGGTCCGGGCGGCCGAGTTTGCCGGAATCAACCGTGCCTCGAATCGACGGAATGGTGCGCGCAAACTGGCGGATAACCCTTGAAGAGATCGAGGATGGCCTGAATGAAGATTGCAGCCACTTCTCCGTGCACAAGATTGTGTGTGAGACCCTCGGCTACAGAAAGGTGTCCGCCAGGTGGGTCGACAAGTGGCTCAAAGAGGCGGCGGGAGAGTGGTACAACACCGGAATTACAAAGTTGGTTGACAGGATGAAAAAAGTGATTGAGCATCAAGGCGACTATGTAGAAAAATAGCAAAGTGTCCAAACTTTCCAATGATGTATAAAAAGTTGTGATTAAATGTGTTTTTCTATGAAAAAAAATAGGAGACCTTACTTTTCTACTCACCCTCGTAATAAGACCAAATTCACTTAAATAAATAGTGTGTGACGTTTCAGTAACAGCATTGTCTGATGATGATAACAATGCTGTTACTGAAACATCACACACTATTAATGTATTTGGATTTGGTCTTATTATCTTGTTGTTTTAATATTTTAAATCTATTTTTAGGAGGTGTGAATAGGCTAATGTATTTATTAATAAATTCTGAAGGATTTCATAGATTTAAAAGTAAACACAAGGTAATAAAACCAAAATTTGGTCTTTTTATCTTGTGTTTAAATTGTGCCTTATCAAGATTTAAAAGAGTTATGTAATGAATATTGACAGTTCCCAATAGAACATTTGCAAGTTTCTCGGGTAGATTCCTACACTTTTTCTAAACTACTGGGTGTGTCAAAAGTGTTTAATCTGATTCAATGTTTATAAATGTGAACATCACACACATGTAGAACTTTTTATTAGACGTTCAGAGTGGAACTTCATTATAACAACCTTTTTTTATAACAGCCATTTGGTTATAACACTTGGTTTTTAAACTGTAGTTGTAACAATATCAAACCCTTGTCCCAAGTGATGTTGTTTTAGCAAGGTTCAAATATTTTTAAGGCTATAAGAATAATTTATGGAGTCAGTAATATATGTTATACAGTACGTACAAAAAACAACTGCCTTTAATGTCTTCCTGACCATGAATTTCTAACATTTATTACTTCAGGAAAAGACTTGAAACATTTTACCATTAAAATATATTTCTATTATCTACAATCGAACTTCATCATTTGAGACTAAAGAATTCAAATTTTATATAACCACAGTTAAAATAATGAACCATAGGATTATGATGTTATAACCAAGTTAAAGGTATAAAAAATGGCTAATATAATTAGATCCCTACTCAATGTCCCATTTTATATGTAAAAAATACACACTTATGCGATATACACACCTTATTTTATTTTCTAAATAAGAGAGGCTTAAATTAGTATACAATGGAATCTCTGCGGGAATATCCACAGTGGCACTCTGCCATCTAAATAGCTCATGTGACGGTCAGGTTAGGCCTATTTTTATTATTATCTTTTTAATATCAACACCTGATATTTTCCTATTTTGTAATTATTTTTTCATATGAACAGTGCATTTACACAAATTTACCCTTAAAATACCCATTTCTTGATTTCTCAGGAAGAGCCTCTAGGACCAAATATTGTTTGTAGAAATACAGCCTACACCATGCTGACGAAGGCCAACACCCCGAAACACGTTCGTGAATGGCTTTTCTTGATTTATCAAGAAAATGGGTTGGCCAAATATCAGGGAACAGGTTAAATCAATGTTTAGTTGATTTCTGTTCCACTAGATGGCACTCTCAGCCAACTAAAAAGCCCATTTGAGTGGTAAGGGTATGCCTATTTTGTTTTTAAAAACCTCTTTTATATTATAAACATCATTCATTATACAAGCTTGATACCTTAGTGTGATTGAGTGGAGATAAGAAAGAAGAAGAAGATTATAATTCTAATAAGAGTCACAATTTTTTTTTTTAATTGTTATAACAAAAATCTGATGATAGTAAGCTACAATTTGGATTAGAGATTATAAACACAAGGCAATAAAACCAAATCCAAATTGATAAATAGCATGTGATGTTTAGGTAACAGCATTGTTACCATCATCAGAAAAAAAAGCAATGAATGTCTGATTATGGTAATAATGCTGTTATGGAAATGTCACATACTATTTATTAATTTGGGTTTGGTCTTATTACCTTCTAACATAAAATTTGGGTCCCAAGTGATGCTGATATTCTCTACTGTACTGTAATTCGATTATTTAACCAATAAAAATTATATCTATATAGATAAAATGATTAGGTACAATTTGGATTGTAGATTAGAAACACAAGGTAATAAGACCAAATTCAAATAGTGTGTGACCTTTTGGTAACAGTGTTGTTACCGAAATGTCATTTACTATATACTTGGATTTAGTCTTATTACCTTGTTTCTATTCCATAAAACAATTTCAGTACTTTTGTCTGATGATGGTAACAGCATTGTTACTGAAACGCCACACACTATTTATATATTTGGACTTTGTCTTATTACCTTGTGCAAATAAACAAAAAAAAATCAATGTGTGTGGGTTCTGTCTGAATTTCCACCCACAATACAGTTGAACCTCGCTTTAACAACATCACTTGTGATTTTGCTGCCATAAAGGATTTTATACTAAGATCCAGCTGTTATCTGGATGAAATTGACATGGCATAAAGGTCAGGAAGGATTTTGGAATTTGAGAATTAGTACAATAAGAGGCTAAGTTGCATATTTTGTTAATTTTTCATGCTTTTCCACAAAAATATAATAGCCATTCGAGTAAAATTGTTACACTAGATGGCCCAAGTAATTCTCATAATTTCCACTCCTCTTCATGCAAATTAGTCCAATAACAGGTTGATTCTCATTTCTTTCTTTTTACTGCAGGCCTCAACAAGACCTGTCTGAATCAAACTTGGATAGCAAGTTAATTTCTGCACACTGTGCAGTCTCCAGGTCTCCTCAATGGAATAAAGTTCAATTAACCTATGTCAAATATCTTCTTTCTTTATTTAATTTTCAACTACAATACGAGCATAAACATATTTCAATAATTCAACCTTAGGGCTTTTTCAAGTGGTGTTTTCCTAGAATCCTAATGTGATAATGATGGGACATACTTTTTGACTATATACCCTCTCTAATATAGAACTTTAGAGAGAAATTATTAACTAAAATGTTGGACTTATTAGACCCACACTAAGGAAATCTATAGTTACTACAGTTTGAAGAAGGAACAAAGTTTATGGCGACGAGTTTCTATTATTAATGCTGTAAATTCGGCACGCTTTCTGACTTTTACGTCCTTCGACAGGTAACTTTCCAAGAAACTGAAAGATAATATTTCTATACAGGTAAATATTTAGATAATTAGAACTTTTCTTAGCGAAATTTGTACATTTGTGTCAATGGATTGATCCATGAGCAAGCAGTTGAGAAAATTTGGAACCAACCAAGATGGAGTCAAGGAAGATCTCTAGGGAACTTTGGCTCTTTTTCTTCTTCTTGATGGGGTGCTCCTCTACCGAGTCCAGAACTCCAATTTGGACAAGATAGTCATGAAGGGGAGTGCCCTGGGACACCATTTATTACATAAATTTGTTGTAAAAACGAAGAAAAAAAATAAGTCCGTGGTATTTTATGGGCTTCTAGTAGGCTACTGGTCCAAAGTCTCTCACAGTCAAATTCTGTGGGTCAGTCAGGGTAGCACACATGGGGGGATAGCAACCTAGTAATGGTGGTACATCAAAACCCATGGTTTATATAATCTCTCAAATCTTTATAGAAATAAAATTTCTTTAGTGTGATTCAGCAAGCTTTCAATTAAAAGACAGGACTATAGCAAAATGTTTAGATTTTAAAATTCTAGCATTTTGTGTTATTGGCCCATTGATAACCTTTTGATCAAAAGCTTTCCAAATTGCATTAAAGGAATTCCTTGCCATTATAATCTGTTATTCTTATTATACCACACTTTAAAAAATGCCATTTCACTGCTGCACAGCTGGGTTCACTCTGCGGAGCACAGCCGCTGTCTACTCTCTACCTTGTATTGGATGACAGCCACAGTACAGAATACTTAGAAGAAGTATTATGTTGTGAGCAGCTTTAACAACAAATTTGGGATCAAGTGTCGCAGCCAAGTATTGCTATTTACAACAATGATTTTTGACAATGCGTTTCTTTTCACATATATCATCAAATATCTCCACAGACCTTACTGTAATGATAAAAGCTTTTGAACAAGAGGACTTTTATCATTTGCATAACTTTTTAAATTGCAGTAAGATCTATATTTTATGATATATGCAACAAATTGCTACAAAATTCCCCCGAGTGCAATTTCCTTCTTACTGAAAGTACATCAATAATCTTCTTCTTTCTTATCTCCACTCAATCACACTAAGGTATCAAGCTTGTAAAGCTTGAGATTTTTGATGGTGTCTGCCGGGAAAGAGTAGAGCTCATCAATGGATGGGTCAATACAGTCAATAATATGTCTTGGGGTTGCAGGCTGATAATTGCACTTAGTACATAGTGGGAAAACCCTGCAACCATTCTGGAAAGGCATCAATAATAAATAGTAGAAGTGCCATAGAATAGCAATACAGAAGTAACACATAAACCACAGGTAAAAAGTGTTTGTGATGGCAAAAATTGTATTATATTAGTGTTTAGGTATTTGATTTAATTATTTTTTGCAATCCATTTAGTTTTTCTGTAAAAAAAATAAAAGAGCAAACGGAAATTAGGCAAACATATGTGTTTGCTAATGACTGCAACTGCATTTTAAACAATTTTTTTTTTAAAAAGAGGGAAAAAAAAAGGCCAGAACAAAAATTAATAAAAAATACGAAAGCCATTATTTACATACAGTAACGCTAATTTTGTAAATTTTTAAAATTGCATTGTGTGCACCTACCGTAACTTAGTAATATAAATTTCTCTCTCAATACTCAATACTTTTGTTAAAAAAAAAAGTAACACTGTTATAAAAAGGTATTCCAAAAAAAGTATGCGAGCAAATTGAAAAAAAAAAAAAAAATGCAGAACGCTCATTGGTCACTTAATTGGCCTGGTGTTACTTCACCTCGTATTTACCCCGCCTAAAAAAAAGTTCTTCAAATGAAAAAAATAAATAGCCAAAAATACTAATCATAATGTAGCCGAAAATTTTCCTCAGGTTTATAAAAAGCAACATGCAAAATTTGGTACCAATTGGTTCAGTAGTTTTTGAGTTTATCGGGAAACAGACATTGACTTTTATATATAAGAAGATATTGCTATGTTTTGTATAATTGTTTGGCAGTTTGAATCAATTGAATCAGGACCCTGTTCATTCTCTCACCTGCTCAATGGCCATCCTAACATGGACGACATCAGTAAAACAATATGTTGAAACATGAATATTCATCTATTTTTTAATCACTGAGATAATGCATGACTTATGTAATTGATGCCAGGGTGTGTAGGCTTATAGATATACAATAGCCAACCTCCCTGTAAAGGACAACACCTAATTGCAGACCCAAATTTTCCTTTAGGAAGAGGTGTCCTCTTACCAGAGAGTAATGGTAATTTTGGGGATGAAAACTGTAGAGAGGTGTCCTCTAGCCTGAGTTTCGTCTCATGGAGGTTCTACTGTATATATAAAAGCAGACCTGTGATTCAATAACTTGTCACAAGAAATTTTAAAAATGTGATCAATTAACATAAGATATGATACAGACCATCTCTTATAAGAAATAGAAACATTTTTGTGAAGCTGATGATTATAATCATAAATTATTTTTTATTAAAGAGCAGTAAAGACAGTGGAAAATTATTTCAATTGAAAAAAAGAATCGTACACTTTAAAAATAGTTTATATTTCTTAGAACATAAGATGTCTATTTTCTACGCTTATTTTGACGGGAGAGGCACCCTATGCTTTTATAGATCAATTGTCTTCCAGCAAAAAAATTCCATCTATAAGATACACCAGGACTAGGGGGTCTTGCTGGCACTCTACCTTTGCTATAAAGTCTTCATCGTTATCTTCCATCTTGGGTCAGGGCTGAACACACAAGACACTTGGTAGTTAGTTGTGTTTCTTTGGGAACACTTTCAGAAATAAGGCAGAACAAAAAAAATATATATATATGCAAAGAGTGCAAAATAAAATGCACTATATAACCATGGTTAGAACTAGTAAAACAAAAATGTATAAGCGTTAGCTAATCATAAACCAAATTAAATTTCAGGTATAACACATTTATAAGATCACCTTCTGATCAGGCAAATGAATGTTGCTGATGACCTACTGCCATCTATCTGAAAAATGTTGATCTTTGTTCCCAGAAAATTTGACCTCCCTTTTACTTGAAATATCGAGACAACCACATATATTTTTCTGACTGTTGGCAACTTGGTGCTGACTATTGGGTCTTCACCGTAAGCTTGCACCATGCTGACAAGAGCCAACAGTCTAAAATGTGTTTTTTTTTTTCTTCTTATATCAAGAAAGAGGGTACAAAAATTCTGCATATAAAAATATATTCATTTGGTATTTTTCAGAAAGCTGGCGGTGGGCCATCAGCAGTTGTTGTTTCTTATCCCCTTGTGTAAAGTTTGCACGAATTCCATGATCTCATGGAATGGGGTGTAGGGGTGCAGCTTTCGTTGATCATGGCACCATGATCCAGGCACACTTTGGTGAAAGTCTGACTTTGCCTGTAGTTTGAGGCCGTTCCTAACATGGAAGCAGACGCCTTTGCTGCAGACTCTAACATGAATACAGACGCAGCTCCTCCGTATCCCTGGAGTGGGACCCTTGCTGAGGTCCATCAACCGGGTCAGTTGAAGTCAGGATTTTTAAAGAGGTCTACTCCTCTTTTAACAATGCAGCTGTTGGTCCGCGACTGCTTATTTGTCAGAGTTATTCTGCTTGTTTCGCAGCTGGCCTTCATATCTGAAGGTCGTTCCCCTATCCGCCACCTGGGGACGCGCCCTATAGCAGTCAGCTCTGCCAAAGGCCATCAGCAGTGATATTTTTTATTTAAATTTAGGATAAAGTGATAAACAGTAGAACCCCTCTCTATAGGACAACACCTAGTTGCAAAGCACCCTATAGGAAAATGGTGTCCTCTTATTAGAGAGCAGCTAATTGGTAAAAATGGCAAATTTGGTGAGGAAAATTGTCCTTTGTAGAGAGGTGTTCTCTTTAGGTGTTCTCGTTGATTTCTAATTATTCCAGAATTGGTCAAATACTCATTCTTGATTAATCAAGAAAATTCGAAACTATTATAGTTGCGTATGATTCTTTTAAAGATTAAATAATTTCTACTGCCCTTACTGTAATGGAAAAATTAATGGGAGGGCCTGGCTCATCAGTGGTGAATCCTCCCAGCGGTTTTGCCAGTTTAATTTACCATACCACTGTTATATTGCATTTTTCGATCTTCCTTTTATAGTGATACTGATGCTAGACTCTTGGAAAGGGTAATTTAGATGAACTATGGACATAAGCTTTGAGGACAGCAGAATTACATACAATTATAACTATATAATATGCTTCGAGCAATCGCTCTTCCGCAAACATCAATATATAAGGCACAATTTGGATTATAGATTTAAAACACAAAGTAAAAGACCAAATCCAAATAAGTAAATAGTGTTTGATGCTTTGGTAACAACGCTGTTACTGAAAGGTCACACTATTGTATTTGGTCTTATTACCTTGTATTGATATATATTCAAAAAACAGTGGAATATTGTTACAACACACCAATGCAGTTTTATAACATCATAATTTAAAAAAGATCCCCAGTTTTAGTCCCAATTACTATGATTATAATAACATAAAATCTGGGTTTATAAGTGATGTAATCATAGCAAGACGAGATTGTATACTTATTTTGAAACTTTTCACCAAATGTTTATCAACTGTACAACATTGTTGATAGATATTTTCACAGCACAAAGAAAGGGCAGTAGAAAGTTATTTCATTTATAAAAGGAAAAATTTGTGCTAACAATAGTTTCAAACCTCATGCACAGTGATCTAGGTCTAATTTAATTGATGTCTATCTGGCTTATTTATGAAATGTTTGAGAAAGGGCTATTGCTTGATGCATTGAAATGCATTTCCACTGTCCTCAAAGCTTATGTCCATAGAGACTTAAATTGAGATTAATGTCTAACTAGTATTATTGAATACATAACATGTAATATTATTCGATTTTTGGTTTAATTGTTTGAACCCTTTTCTGTTTGTTCTTCCTATGTAAGACCCTGTTGACTTACTGTAGGGTTGGTGACTTGTGGTGGTTGATGGCGCAGTCGTTTGGTCGAAATGGTAGGTTTTTCACAGGGGAAATAACGAGGGGGAACACAGGATGGGGTTGAAAATAGGACCTCGCGATTAAGGGAGAGAAGGTTTTTTTGACTAATGGAGTACTTGACTTTCACATGCTCGGAGAAAAGAATATGTTACCTTGGTGAGAAGGGCTTAAGCACGTCTTGCTTCTTGTCAGGTCGAGCTCCCAACTGACAAACTTTGAGTCCGAGATTTTCCTCGTTAACTCTCTATTGCTCTTATTGGTTGAAATCGTCTACGTGGTTACATTTGGTTGGCTGTTAGGTTTTCATGCGGAACTCTGATTGGATATTGGTACCTCCATTGTCTTTTCATGATTACCATCCTCCAGGAAGAAGAAGGTCTTTGAACTTAGTTTTATAGTTCCTGGGTAATAACCTTTACTTCCTGGATAATGAAATCCTGGTAATGGCTGTTCTCTCTAGTTCGCGAGGCCTAACTTTTATTAAAACTTTTTGGATCATACATTGCATATATTGTGGTGGGGTTACATCTTGGTATATACAAATTATGACATGTATGTAACAGCACACTGCCTCAGAGGATAAGTTTCTTGCTTTATTTAAACAATCTCTCAAGTTTTTGAGTATTGCAAACCCTTCTACAGGAGTATGTAACAATTGTTGTATGCTCTTTTGGGTATCGCAAACCCTTCTACAGGAGTATGTAACAATTGTTGTATACTCTTTTGGGTATCGCAAACCCTTCTACAGGAGTGTGTAACAATTGTTATATACTCTTTTGGGTATCGCAAACCCTTCTACAGGAGTGTGTAACAATTGTTATATACTCTTTTGGGTATCGCAAACCCTTCTACAGGAGTATGTAACAATTGTTGTATGCTCTTTTGGGTATCGCAAACCCTTCTACAGGAGTATGTAACAATTGTTGTATACTCTTTTGGGTATCGCAAACCCTTCTACAGGAGTATGTAACAATTGTTGTATACTCTTTTGGGTATCGCAAACCCTTCTACAGGAGTGTGTAACAATTGTTATATACTCTTTTGGGTATCGCAAACCCTTCTACAGGAGTATGTAACAATTGTTGTATACTCTTTTGGGTATCGCAAACCCTTCTACAGGAGTGTGTAACAATTGTTGTATACTCTTTTGGGTATCGCAAACCCTTCTACAGGAGTGTGTAACAATTTTTATATACTCTTTTGGGTATCGCAAACCCTTCTACAGGAGTAGGTAACAATTGTTGTATACTCTTTTGGGTATCGCAAACCCTTCTACAGGAGTGTGTACCAATTGTTATATACTCTTTTGGGTATCGCAAACCCTTCTACAGGAGTATGTAACAATTGTTATATACTCTTTTGGGTATCGCAAACCCTTCTACAGGAATATGTAACAATTGTTATATACTCTTTTGGGTATCGCAAACCCTTCTACAGGAGTATGTAACAATTGTTGTATACTCTTTTGGGTATCGCAAACCCTTCTACAGGAATATGTAACAATTGTTATATACTCTTTTGGGTATCGCAAACCCTTCTACAGGGGTATGTAACAATTGTTAAATACTCTTTTGGGTATCGCAAACCCTTCTACAGGAGTAGGTAACAATTGTTGTATACTCTTTTGGGTATCGCAAACCCTTCTACAGGAGTGTGTAACAATTGTTATATACTCTTTTGGGTATAGCAAACCCTTCTACAGGAGTGTGTACCAATTGTTATATACTCTTTTGGGTATCGCAAACCCTTCTACAGGAGTAGGTAACAATTGTTGTATACTCTTTTGGGTATCGCAAACCCTTCTACAGGAGTGCGTAACAATTGTTATATACTCTTTTGGGTATCGCAAAACCCTTCTACAGGAGTATGTAACAATTGTTATATACTCTTTTGAGTATCGCAAACCCTTCTACAGGAGTGTGGTAACAATTGTTATATACTCTTTTGGGTATCGCAAACCCTTCTACAGGGGTATGTAACAATTGTTATATACTCTTTTGGGTATCGCAAACCCTTCTACAGGGGTATGTAACAATTGTTGTATACTCTTTTGGGTATCGCAAACCCTTCTACAGGAGTGTGTAACAATTGTTATATACTCTTTTGGGTATCGCAAACCCTTCTACAGGAGTGTGTAACAATTGTTATATACTCTTTTGGGTATCGCAAACCCTTCTACAGGGGTATGTAACAATTGTTATATACTCTTTTGGGTATCGCAAACCCTTCTACAGGAGTGTGTAACAATTGTTGTATACTCTTTTGGGTATCGCAAACCCTTCTACAGGAGTGTGTAACAATTGTTGTATACTCTTTTGGGTATCGCAAACCCTTCTACAGGGGTATGTAACAATTGTTGTATACTCCTGTAGAAGGGTTTGCGATACCCAAAAGAGTATACAACAATTGTTACATACCCCTGTAGAAGGGTTTGCGATACCCAAAAGAGTATACAACAATTGTTACACACTCCTGTAGAAGGGTTTGCGATACCCAAAAGAGTATACAACAATTGTTACACACTCCTGTAGAAGGGTTTGCGATACCCAAAAGAGTATATAACAATTGTTACATACCCCTGTAGAAGGGTTTGCGATACCCAAAAGAGTATATAACAATTGTTACACACTCCTGTAGAAGGGTTTGCGATACCCAAAAGAGTATATAACAATTGTTACACACTCCTGTAGAAGGGTTTGCGATACCCAAAAGAGTATACAACAATTGTTACATACCCCTGTAGAAGGGTTTGCGATACCCAAAAGAGTATACAACAATTGTTACATACCCCTGTAGAAGGGTTTGCGATACCCAAAAGAGTATATAACAATTGTTACATACCCCTGTAGAAGGGTTTGCGATACCCAAAAGAGTATATAACAATTGTTACACACTCCTGTAGAAGGGTTTGCGATACCCAAAAGAGTATACAACAATTGTTACACACTCCTGTAGAAGGGTTTGCGATACCCAAAAGAGCATACAACAATTGTTACATACTCCTGTAGAAGGGTTTGCGATACCCAAAAGAGTATATAACAATTGTTACACACTCCTGTAGAAGGGTTTGCGATACCCAAAAGAGTATATAACAATTGTTACCTACTCCTGTAGAAGGGTTTGCGATACCCAAAAGAGTATATAACAATTGTTACACACTCCTGTAGAAGGGTTTGCGATACCCAAAAGAGTATACAACAATTGTTACCTACTCCTGTAGAAGGGTTTGCGATACCCAAAAGAGTATATAACAATTGTTACATACTCCTGTAGAAGGGTTTGCGATACCCAAAAGAGTATACAACAATTGTTACCTACTCCTGTAGAAGGGTTTGCGATACCCAAAAGAGTATATAACAATTGTTACCTACTCCTGTAGAAGGGTTTGCGATACCCAAAAGAGTATATAACAATTGTTACACACTCCTGTAGAAGGGTTTGCGATACCCAAAAGAGTATACAACAATTGTTACCTACTCCTGTAGAAGGGTTTGCGATACCCAAAAGAGTATATAAAAATTGTTACACACTCCTGTAGAAGGGTTTGCGATACCCAAAAGAGTATACAACAATTGTTACCTACTCCTGTAGAAGGGTTTGCGATACCCAAAAGAGTATACAACAATTGTTACCTACTCCTGTAGAAGGGTTTGCGATACCCAAAAGAGTATATAACAATTGGTACACACTCCTGTAGAAGGGTTTGCGATACCCAAAAGAGCATACAACAATTGTTACATACTCCTGTAGAAGGGTTTGCGATACCCAAAAGAGTATATAACAATTGTTACACACTCCTGTAGAAGGGTTTGCGATACCCAAAAGAGTATACAACAATTGTTACATACTCCTGTAAAAGGGTTTGCGATACCCAAAAGCTTGGGAGATTGTTTAAATAAAGTAAGAAACTTATCCTCTGAGGCAGTGTGCTGTTACAATTTATATTTCAGAGGATTCTATCTTCTGATATAACATGTTTATATATAAAAGAAAAACTTATAAATAATAAACAAAACGGCTTCTGAGGGGGGGGGGGGGGGGGGGGGGTTCTTATTTTATTTTATATTCTTATCAAGCTCTCAAGTATCACACACAAATACTTCTACAGGAGTATATTTTAAAATATACTCTTGAGTTTGAGATAAATATAAAATAAAACATGAAACTCACTCTTGGAAGCCATTTTGAATATTATTTATATGAATTGTAGAGGTTTTTACTTTTCCAAAAGAAAATTATGCACTGAAAAGTTCATGCACAGATGGTTTGCTATTATATTTAATTGCTGATAAAAGTAAGATATTTTCAGTATGCTCCAGGAATCCAGGTTATCTCAAGAGAGAGATCTTTTCATTCCAACAAGTGATCAGGATAAATTTCTGTGACAACCAATGGAGTAGGTTACCTTTTTAGGAAATTTTAATATATTTTCTTAATTTCTTTTAAGAATGCATAAACCAGTGAGGGTGTTCAAAATGTATTGATTTAATAACTAAAATTTAAAAAACATAGGAGATACCTTCATGTAAAGATCAACATAGGGAGGTAACATTTTATTTTACAATTATAAAAACTTTCTACGGACCCTTTTACGATGATATGTCAGGTCATTTCAATATATTTTTCTGCAAAGAAATGGAAGTTATATAATAAAAGAAAAAATAGTTTCGATTTTCATAAGAATTTTTTTTTTACATAAAATTCTGGTATTATATCATTTTTTGGTGAGAGCTTATGCTCCGGGATTGCTAACTATGTTCATTTGTTTTTCTTTTACTAATTGAAAATGAAATTTTAGATATTGACAAGAGCTCAAATAAAGTAGTACTAATCATTTGGCCTTATAAATAGATTTAAAAATATATATATTAACATTCAAAAAAGTTTTATAATTTAAATGGGGGAAAATAAAATTTACCTTTTTTGAACAGTTTTATTGCATTAAATGAAGCAACAAAAACAAATCCGGTTAACTATATATAGAAATTCAGAAAAAAGATCAAAACAAAGTGCTAACAATCAAACGATTTTAATTGTCAGAATACAAAAGAACTTCTTTAATTCGAAAACCTCTTTAATTCGAATATTTATCTTGGTCCCCAGAATTTCCTATAATTATAATTTCCGTTTTTAATTCGAATTTTTGGATAATTCGAATTTTTTTATGGTCCCTTGGGGTTCGAATTATCCAAGTTCGACTGTAATAATACATTTTTTTACAGTGAAATTATTGAACAAGTTATCAAAGTAGCATTTAAGCACTTCAAGACAACCTTTAAATTTTTATTTTATTTTTATTTATGAAAAACAATAGAAAAAAAAAAAGTCAGGTGTTGATATTGATAATGAAAAAAAGGCATATCCTGACCAGGCTGAACGCCAACCTTTATCAAGGTATTATGAATATTCTGAAAACTAACAGTAACGCCAATTTTATATATAAAATTATTTGTAATATGTGAAAAAGATTTCGTATAAAAA
This sequence comes from Cordylochernes scorpioides, assembly GCA_030710605.1. NCBI lineage: Eukaryota > Metazoa > Arthropoda > Arachnida > Pseudoscorpiones > Chernetidae > Cordylochernes > Cordylochernes scorpioides. Next base: position 32,838,766 of record CP092883.1, read on the forward strand.
TAAACAAAAATAACAAAATATATAAAAAGGAAGTGTTAAACTACAATTTTTTTTTAACTGAAAACACAGAGCGCAAATAAATATAAATATAAAATTGTGAAATTTGAAATAAAACATAAGTGAAAATTTAACAAATCCATATGAACGTCGTTTTAACCTATTGTGTACCATTATAACCACCATTCTAAATCTAGTATTACCCATACTCTTAAAAAGGACCATAATTGAAAACCCTGCATCATTTTGTAATATATTTTTTAAAATCATATTGTCGCGTGTAAGGCCTTCAAATGATTACAACCTCCGCCAATGGATGACGCTTTCGCCTGTTTTCCTTGCTGGCTGATGTGGGAGTCGCCGACTGCTGTGGTCCCGTTTCCTGGGGAGGTTAACTGTAAATACACTTTTATATTGGCCCCAGAATGTAAAATAATGTAAATACTCATTGGTTGTTATCTAATTTAGATGTAATGTTTGGTAGTGGATGACAATAAAGAAGTGCTTCAAGTCTACATGCCGCCTTCTGTCGTTACTCTCGCCATTGCCATCATCGCCAGGCTGCTGCTACTCTTCTGGTAAGTCTCTCGTGTCCCCCCACCAGTGGTAAGGCCGAGAGATACTGCCAGAGGAAGGGAGTTTCCACTGGAGAGGTGGAACTCAGGACGTCTTTGGGTGGCCTGCGGGGAAAAGCTGCAGGGAAGAGCAACTGGAGCCTAAGTAGGTGATCCACGAAGGAGGAAGCGGCGTTGTCGCAAAGAACCGGTAGGGTCCAGACGCGACAACTGGTGTCAGAAGTGGGATTCTTCCTCGTGGAGGTCACCAGGAGGCTTTTTTTATTTAATTTTTTTTTAGTTGATGACAAAGGCCCATTGACGTGAGAGGCCAAGGGATGGCCTCTGAGCAGGACTCTCTGGCCGAGATCGACCGAGGCTGCAGGAACACCTGGAGGAGTGGGACAAATTAAAGCGCCGAACAGAGGAAGAAAGACTTCGGAGAAAAAAAGAGTTTGAAGAAGAAAGGCGCCGTAGAAGAGAAGAATGGCTTCTGTTGGAAAAGGAAAGCGAAAAGAAAAGGCTTCTCAGAAACAAAGAAATTGAGAAGCTGCTGTCTCAAATGAAGGCCCACTTGCAGAATGAGACAGGTACGGAAGAGACAGCTTTGATTGATGTCAGCGAGGACCGGGCAGAATCCCGAGGACTGGAAGTCGGGCCGGGTCACATGGGGGAATTGCGTGGAGTGGAGGGCCTGAATGAGGAGCCTCCTGGACAGACCCTGAATCTGCTTCTCGCGGACTGGCGGGAGAAACGTTGCCTGCGAGAAAAGCGGTACCAGCGAGAGAAGCAGTGCCCTCGGGAGAAGCGGTGCCGGCGAGAGGGGCGGCTACGGCGAGAGAAGTGCCGGCGAGAGAGGCGGTACCGGCGAGAGAAGTGATCCCGGCAAGATGAGTGGTCCCGGCGAGAGGAGAGGTCCCGGCGAGAGGAGAGGTCCCGGCGAGAGGAATGGTCCCGGCGAGAGGAGAGGTCCTGGCAAGAGAAGTGGTCCCGGCGAGCAAAACGTTGCCAGCGAGAAAGGCGGTACCGGCGAGAGGAGTGGTCCCGGCAAGATGAGTGCTCCCGGCGAGAGGAGAGGTCCTGGCGAGAGAGGTGGTCTCGGCGAGAGAGGTGGAACCAGCATAAGAAGCGGTACCGGCATGAGAAGCGCCTCCGGAACGAAAAGCGGTACCGATATAAGAAGCGGAATCGGCATAAGAGGCTGAGTCAGCATGAGAGGTGCCTCCGGCGTGAGAAGCGGTACCGGCGAAAGGGGCGCCGGCGAGAGGGACGGCTCCGGAGAAAGGGGCGGCTCCGGCGGGAGAAGCGATCCCGGCGAGAAAGATGGCTCCGGCGAGATAGGCGGCTCCGGTAAGAAAGGCGATTCCAGCGAGATGGGCAATTCCAGCAAGAGCGTGACATCTGGGCGACGGAAGCGATGAGGCCGGATCGTGACGATCCGCGCCTTGAGGGGGAGGCAGTGTCGCGTGTAAGGCCTCCAAATGATTACAACCTCCGCCAATGGATGGCGCTTTCGCCTGTTTCCTTTGCTGGCTGATGTGGGAGTCGCCGACTGCTGTGGTCCCGTTTCCTGGGGAGGTTAACTGTAAATACACTTTTATGTTGGCCCCAGGATGTAAAATAATGTAAATACCCATTGGTTGTTATCTCATTTAGATGTAATGTTTGGTAGTGGATGACAATAAAGAAGTGCTTCAAGTCTACGTGCCGCCTTCTGTCGCCATTGCCATCATCGCCAGGCTGCTGCTGCTACTCTTCTGGTAAGTCTCTCGTGTTCCCCCACCAGTGGTAAGGCCGAGAGATACTGCCAGAGGAAGGGAGTTTCCACTGGAGAGGTGGAACTCAGGACGTCTTTGGGTGGCCTGCGGGGAAAAGCTGCAGGGAAGAGCAACGGGAGCCTAAGTAGGTGATCCACGAAGGAGGAAGCGGCGTTGTCGCAAAGAACCAGTAGGGTCCAGACGCGACAATATATTGTCAACACCTGTATTTCCCTTTTTTTTTAACAAGGTACACCAGTTTAGAGTATTTGAGATATCATTTTTATTTTATTAGTTAACAATCTTTAAAAAAATTCATTATATTAGCTGGTAGATAGAAAATTACAAGGAAAAATTCAAGCAAGAAAACGCTAGGAATCTCTTGGATAAACAACCATGGGAAAGTCCGTTGGGGAACAAACAAAGATATCCATCAACGTCAAATTCTAGGCTCCCCCGCAAGTTTGATTGACAAGTCGGCGAGACCCTAAGGGTTTCAAGAGAACCGCCATTACCGCCTACAAGGAAACCTTCTTTAACAATGGACAGTCTGGACCGAGCGCTTGGTGTGAAAGGTACGTTTTGCAAAGGCTTTGGCCTTTAAGGCCATGGCCGGCTCTAAGCCTGCCACATATTTCTTCCGTTTCTTTTATTTATCTATTTATTTCAATTTAGTATAATATTCTAATAGCGTAAGATGTCAAATATATTTTTAAAACATTTTTTGTACAAGTCATTATGACAAGATATTTTTATGGATGCCAGTATGGCCAATTATATGGTAAAAGTATATCGCAACGCAATTCTCTTGTGTAAAATGTTTTATTACCATTTAGATTACAGTTATGTATAATAATTTATTTTTTCATCATTTATTTTAATTTACTTTAGTTTTTATTTATTTTAAGTTACTTTAGTTTATGCAAACAAGACGTTTGTTCAATTTTAGTTTTAGATAAAACGTGTTCCAATAAACTGTTGAGGGTTCAGGCAAGAATCCTCACGCGCCTAGCGGCGCCAGTGTGGCGGCGGGAACCGGCCGAGACTGGATCCCGGCAGTTTGTTTTGGTGTCGGCTGCGAGCGGAGGACTAACTCCGCGTCTAGCTGTGTGTGGTATTCTCCTTATGTTCCGGCACTGGTTATAAATAAAACCGGTACCAAGGGAGCTCCGACGACTCAGAGTGGATTATTGACAAAACAACGGGCACAACACAACATGGTGGCAGCGGCGGGATCGTGAAGAGCCCAAGTAAGTGCCTTTTTAATTAATTCCACTCTTGTGCAATCAAACCTGACATGGAATCAAATTCCTTTCTTCCGCCTCCTAACTTCAGTTTCGACGCCAAGGATTGGCCAAGCTGGAAACAGCGATTTTCTCGATACAGACTTCTCTTCAACTTGAACGCCAAGGAACAAGAATATCAGATCACAGCATTGATATATCTTATGGGAGAGAGGGCTGAGGAAATCCACTCTGCGTTCAATCTCTCAGCAGATAACGCAAAGAACCTCGACAAAGTCATTGAAGCGTACGACAACCACTTTATTGGCAATAATGGTGTATGAGCGGGCTTTGTTCGGATTAAGGAGTCAATGACTGGAAGAAACCATCGAGGAATTCGTAACAGTTTTGCACAGAATATCTGAGCACTGCCAATACGCTAATCTGCGCGAGGAGCTTATTCGTGATCGTTTAGTGCTTGAAGTAAAAGATAGGAAGTTGTCGGAGAAACTGATGCTAAACGAAAACCTGACCTTGGCCAAAGCAGTCGAGATCGCCCGTCAGTGGGAAGCTGTGATGCGTGAACAACAGGATCTTAACCCTTCTACATCTCAGGTCGACACAACGCGGAAAGTGGCCAAGCATCCGGTCATGGCAAGGACAATGGCAGATCAACGTCTAGACAAACAGACAGTGCCAAGGAAACAGACGAAGGAAAGAAATTTCCAACTTGCTTTAACTTTGGGACTACCAAACATTATTATCGTTACAGAGATAAGTGCCCCGCTAAGGACAAAGTCTGTGGAAAGTGCGGGAAAAAGGGCCATTACACTAATCTCTGTCGAAGAAAAAACAATGAGGTGAACGCCATATCCTCGGAGGAAACTCCAGCGCGGGAGAAGGTCTCATTTGTATATGCTGTCCGCGAGCCTACGCTGGGAAGCAGAAAGAACAGGTGGAAGTCAACAGTAAGAGTCAACGGCACTGCAATCCACTTCAAGTTAGATCCGGGCTCGGATGTGACACTGATACCATTTTCCTTGTACAAGCGGTATTTCAGCAACGTCCAACTGACGACTACCGACGGTCAACTGATGGCGGCCGCGAACCAAAGATTGGAGAATGCTGGGACCTTCGTGGCGAAGCTCCGAGCTAACACACGTGAAATGATGGAAACCGTGTATGTGGTCCACCATTTGGAGCAACCTCTGCTGGGTGTCGGAGCCTGTGAAGACCTCCAACTCGTCAAACGAATTGATCTTGTCATCAACGGAACAATGGATGTCAATCCTGAACGAGAGTTCCCTAAGCTATTTGAAGGACTGGGGCTTCTTGAACAGCCCTATCACATCAAGTTGAAGGAAGGTGCCAAGCCCTTCTCCATACCAGTCCCAAGACGAGTACCTCTTCCGCTCATGCCGAAGTTAAAAGAGCAACTGGATGCCATGGTGGCTCAGGAAGTCATCGAACCAGTTGATGAGCCAACGGAGTGGTGCGCACCGATCGTCCTAGCTGGAAAGCCAAACGGGAAAATCAGGATCTGTGTAGACTTGTCCCGGCTTAACCTGAGTGTGGAACGTGAGCTTCACCCGCTTCCTGTCCTTGAACATGAACTAGCTCAACTCAACGGGGCCAAAATCTTTTCCAGGCTGGATGCTAACAGTGGATTTTGGCAGATTACACTCTCCGAAGAAAGCCAAACGCTGACGACTTTCATTACGCCCTTTGGCAGATATAAATTCAAAAGGCTTCCCTTTGGGATCTCTAGCGCTCCAGAACACTTCCAGAAACGCATGTCTGCTATCCTACGCGGAGTCAATGGGGTAATCTGTCACATGGATGACATCCTCATTTTCGCAAAGAGAAAGGAAGAGCATGACGAGACACTACGCGAAGTTTTGAGACGCCTAAAGAACTCAGGAATTACGCTTAACAAAGAAAAGTGTCAGTTCGGTGTAAGCAACGTCACATTCCTGGGACATTACATCGACGAACACAGTATCAAGGCGGACGAAAAGAAAGTCAAAGCCATCGCCGAAATGAAACCGCCAACTGACGTGCACGGGGTGCAACGTTTTATGGGCATGGTCAATTTCTTAGGCCGCTTTGTTCCAAACTTAGCGGAAATCACAAAGCCACTAAACGACCTAAGAAAGAAAGATGTTAGTTTCATCTGGGGCTCACCACAGAAAAAAGCGTTCGAGAAAGTCAAAGACGTTCTGGCCAGTGACCGAGTTCTGGCAAGCTTTGACATCTCTAAGAAGACCATGGTCTCAGCTGATGCATCATCGTATGGCCTGGGAGCTGTCCTCAAGCAAGAGCATGAAGCCAACGAGTGGCGCCCAGTGGCCTTTGCATCACGGACACTGACGAAGACGGAACAGGGATACGCTCAAATAGAGAAGGAAGCCCTTGCAATCACATGGGCGTGTGAGCGCTTCAAGGACTTTGTGGTTGGAAAAACCTTCCTCATCGAAACAGATCACAAACCTTTAGTCCCCATCTTCACCACTAAAGATCTGAACGATCTAACGCCAAGGCTTCAACGGTACCGTATGAGGATGCTTCAGTTCTCGTTTCATATCTTTCATACACCGGGGAAGGATCTAATCACCGCTGATGCCCTTTCAAGACAACCACTTCCAGGTCATCTTCCCGAAGATGAAGAGCTCCAGGAAGAAGTTGAACATTTTGTGCGTAGCATCGTCCTGCATCAATCCACGACAGACGACCGACTTGCCAAAATAGCCCTCAACCAGAAGCTGGAGCCTACCCTTCAAAATGTGGCATTTTATTCCAAAAACGGTTGGCCCGCCAAATGTCAGCTCTCTCCCTTAGAACGCTCGTTCTACGATGTTCGCGACGAGATAGGGGAAGAGAACGGCTTACTAATGAGAGGACTGCGAGTGATTATCCCCTATAACATGCGAAAAGATGTTTTGAACTTGTTGTGTCTCTATGTTCCTACAACTACTCCAGGTCACCGAGATCCATTTAGTGAGAGATAAAACCTTTATTGCCTCATAACACTAATATGACTGAACGAACTATTTACAATGGAATGATATATATATATATATATATACATAAAAATAATTAACATAGTAACACAAACAAACACTATGCAAAACCTTATTTGCATATCTCGACAATTTATCTAAACATAACTATTGTTATGCAAAACACCACATCTTCTCACCCCCAATTTGTTACACAATCTTTTAAGTATTCGGGGAGTCTCCGGTTTCTTATTGGTCTACTTGGCCCAGGTGTTTCCTCCAGCCTTTCCGGTGATTCGTTTGGGTCATTCATTTGTTCCCCCCTTCTTTCGGTGTTACACTCCTCCTTCTTCTCCACATCCTCCGATACTTCTTCCTTGACTCTTCTCATCAATTGGTCCTGGTGTCTTTTTGCTGTCACTCCGTTTTCCATAATTACCTCATAGTTCCTGGGTCCAAGTACTGTCTTTATCTTCCCCGGTTCCCACTTTCCCTTTCCATTATATTTACGTGCATAAACATTCTCTTGGGACTTGAACCTATTTTGGAAGTGTTCTTTTCCATTTTCGCTATCTTCACTTTCTTTAGGGTGCAACCGGTTCATTCTTGTGGTCAGTCTGCGAACCATTAGTAGCTCAGCTGGTGTTAGTCCAGTTGTTCCATGAGGTGTAGTCCGCATTGCAAACAGAGCGCAAGGCAGCGTAACCGATATGTTCTCCCATCCATTCTTTCTTATTAGCTGTTTGAGTGTTTGTACCACTCTTTCTGCCTGTCCGTTTGTCTGTGGGTGGTAGGGAGCCGATGTTATATGCCTTATTCCGTTCATCCTCAAAAATTCCTGGAACTCATGACCCACAAACATGCGACCATTATCCGAAACAACCTGGTCGGGCAAACCATGAACAGCGAACAGATTTCTTAACACTCGCACTGTAGCTGTTGCCGTGCAGTGATCCATGATGATGGCCTCCGGCCACTTAGACATTGAATCAACGACTATTAGAAACGTTCTCCCATGGAATGGACCTGCATAGTCTATGTGAATGCGTGACCATGGTTTAACTGGTGCCGTCCAAGGGTGAACTGGGCTCGGTTTAGGATTATTTCGCACCAGTTGACAATTTTCGCATCTTTCGACCCTATTCTCTATAGCCTTATCCATTCCTGGCCACCACACATGACTCCTTGCAATTGCCTTCATTTGTACAATTCCAGGGTGAGTTTCATGAAGCTGTTCTATTGTTCTCCTCTGTAGAACGGGCGGTATTACTACCCTATTTCCCAACAGGAGACACTCTATGTAGGGATAATTCATTTCTCCTATTGAAGTATGGCCTAAATTTTTCTGCTGGACAGTGAGCTGGCCATCCTATTCGAGCCCATTCCACAATTATCCCCAGAACTGAGTCTTCCTGCGTTAATTTTGCCACTTCCTTCGCCTCTAATGGTGACTCTTCATTAGTTTCTATAAGAAAAACGTCAACTGGTTCCGGTGTTTCTTTACTTGTTTTTTTTCGTGGGGTGCTCTACTCAACGCATCCGCATTTGCGTTCATTCTCCCAGGTCTATGTTCAATCTGATAGGAGTACGATGCCAATGTAAGACTCCACCTCATCATCCTCGGGGAAAGCATCTGAGGGATAGGTTTGTTCGGATTAAAGATTCCCAGTAGAGACTTATGGTCAGTGATTATCTTAAAGTCACGGCCATACAAATATTTGTAGAATTTTGAGATGCCAAATATTATGGCCAGGGCTTCCTTATCTATTTGTGCATACCTTCTTTCCGTCTGAGACATAGTTCTCGAAGCAAACGCAATGGGTCTCTCCATTCCTTCCTCTATGTGCGAAAGCACTGCTCCTACTCCAAAGGGTGATGCATCAGAAGCCAAGACCAGGGGTTTTCTGGCATCATAGGGTGTTAGCACCAAATCGGATTGAATCAAATTCTTTGCCTCCCTGAATGCTCTATCCTCCACTTCTTTCCATTTCCAACAATTTCTTTTGTTTAGTAGTCTATGCAGTGGTTCAAGTACAGTGGTTCGGTCTTTTAAAAATTTGCTATAAAAATTCAATAGTCCAAGGAAACTCTGTAACTCTTTTTTGTTTTCGGGTTTCGGAAAATTCTTAATTGCCTCACATTTCTCTTCAGTAGGGTGTATGCCTTCCGCATCTATTCGGCACCCAAGAAAAATTAACGAAGATTTTTTAAATTCGCACTTCTCCTTCTTAAGAGTCAATCCCATCCTCGTCGCCACTGTTGTGTCTCTATGTTCCTACAACTACTCCAGGTCACCGAGATCCATTTAGTGAGAGATAAAACCTTTATTGCCTCATAACACTAATATGACTGAACGAACTATTTACAATGGAATGATATATATATATATACATAAAAATAATTAACATAGTAACACAAACAAACACTATGCAAAACCTTATTTGCATATCTCGACAATTTATCTAAACATAACTATTGTTATGCAGAACACCACATCTTCTCACCCCCAATTTGTTACACAATCTTTTAAGTATTCGGGGAGTCTCCGGTTTCTTATTGGTCTACTTGGCCCAGGTGTTTCCTCCAGCCTTTCCGGAGATTCGTTTGGGTCATTCATTTGTTCCCCCCTTCTTTCGGTGTTACACTCCTCCTTCTTCTCCACATCCTCCGATACTTCTTCCTTGACTCTTCTCATCAATTGGTCCTGGTGTCTTTTTGCTGTCACTCCGTTTTCCATAATTACCTCGTAGTTCCTGGGTCCAAGTACTGTCTTTATCTTCCCCGGTTCCCACTTTCCCTTTCCATTATATTTACGTGCATACACATTCTCTTGGGACTTGAACCTATTTTGGAAGTGTTCTTTTCCACGCAGGTCATCAAGGAATAACAAAATGTCGAGCAAGAGCAAAGGATCATGTTTGGTGGCCAGGAATAGGTCAAGAAATCCAGGATATGGTAAAAACCTGTGAGAAATGCATAGAGAATCAACCTCTAAAGCACGAACCACTCATCCCCAATGACTTTCCGGAAAGACCGTGGCAAAAGGTCGGGATGGATCTCTTCCATTACGAAGGAAGTGAGTATTTAGTCGTCGTAGACTACTTTTCTCGATTTATCGAGGTCGTACGACTTACTAAACTTTCCTCGGAAGCTGTGGTAGATCACTGCAAAGCCATCTTTGCTCGTCATGGCATCCCTGACATTGTAATCAGTGATATCGGACCACAATTTCGCCCATCAACAACTTCAGCTTTTACGAAGTTTGCCTCTGAAGTTGGGTTTCGACACATCACTTCCAGCCCAAAGCACCCACAATCAAATGGTCAAGCAGAGGCTGCTGTCAAAATTGTGAAAAACCTGATGAAAAAGAATAAGGATCCAGTCCTAGCACTCATGGAGTATCGGGCAACACCCCTGGCAAACGGACTCTCCCCTGCGGAACTTCTATTTGGACGGAAAATTCGCACTATGGTTCCCGGCACTTCATCATCACTAACCCCTAAAACAGTGGATCGATCCAAACTCAGGGGGGAAGAGGAGCAGCGGAAGATGGCGCAGAAAACGGCTTTTGACAGACGCCATGCGGCCACGAAAAAGGCGGAACTAATTGCAGGAGAGAAAGTTTGGGTGAAGGATCTTCGAGCGTGGAGAAGTGTCCTCGAGAAGGCTTCAGCGCCCCGCTTATACATCGTGGAAACTCCTATAGGGACCTACAGGCGGAACTCTCTTCTTCTGGCTTCTTCCCAACAACAGGTCGACCCCAGTGAGACATCTCCTGACAGTGAACTCCCCGCTGAAACGGAGGAAACTCCAGGAAATGAACTGCCTGCAGAGGAGCTACAACAGCTGCCAGCAATCGCTCCAGAGATAAAGCAGCTGTCTCCCTCATCTGGGAAAGTGTCGCGGTATGGGAGTAGATACAAGCGTGTCCAGCGCTAACCTCCTCTAAACTTTTTGGGGGAGATGTTGAGGGTTCAGGCAAGAATCCTCACGCGCCTAGCGGCGCCAGTGTGGCGGCGGGAACCGGCCGAGACTGGATCCCGGCAGTTTGTTTTGGTGTCGGCTGCGAGCGGAGGACTAACTCCGCGTCTAGCTGTGTGTGGTATTCTCCTTATGTTCCGGCACTGGTTATGAATAAAACCGGTACCAAGGGAGCTCCGACAACTCAGAGTGGATTATTGACAAAACAACGGGCACAACACAACATAAACGACTAGAGTTTGCATTTTTTTTTATTTTTACAGTGTAGATGATCTCTTAAACTGGTCTTGTAATTTTATTTGAATGCATGGGGATACTTAAACTGGTATTGTAATTTTTCTTTTATTGACAAGCATAGTAGCGAGTGCGCAAAATAGTATTTTATGATCCTACAGAACTGTATATTCTAATTTTTAAGTCCTCGTGGAGGTAAATATAAGGCTAGATATAGCAACTATTGATAGAAAGGTACGTTTTGCGCAAAGCTACGGCCTTCAGACCATAGTCTGGCTATATGCCTGCCACATATTTCACCCATTTCCTTTATTTAACTATTTATTTTTTGATTTAGTATAATATTCCAATAGTATAATATGCCAAAATATATTTTAAAACATTTGTTAATGTCATTATGACAAGATATTTTGATGGATTCCAGTATGGTTAGTTTATCGCAGCACATCCTTGTTTAAAATAAATGTCTTATTGTCATTTTAGATTAAAGTTATGTATAGTGATTAATTCTTTACGCATCGTTTAAATATTTTAAGTTACTTTAGTTTATGCAAGAAATACGTTTGTTCAATTATACAGTTTCAGATAAGACGTGTTTTTACAATAATATTTTTATTTTAATAGCGTAGATTGTTGTTTATGTTGTTCTTGTGTCTATTTGATTACGCAGAATGCAACTGAACTAAGTATTTATTTATTAACATCTATCTGTTATCACGTGGTTATATATCTAAGAGTGATATAGGCTTAGCAAAATATGGTTATTCTTTTTGAGGATTTCTGGTTGTTTTGTTTGTACTCACGTATGTTGTAGTTACGAGGACATCCCTTCTGATAAAAACAAATATATATTTATTTAAGGAACGACTTGTTCCATTACATATATTGTTAAGACAAGTTAGCGGTAAACAATAACAGCAAGGTTGAAGGTAGTCGTTGGAAGTTACGTCATAGTAGTGACGTAGCATCGATGATGATTAAAGTCAAAGATTGCGTAACAATTCCCTCCTTACTTTGGCTTTATTCCCACGATGCTGAGGCTCTCCAGGTGTTTCTTCATCTGGTCTCGGGATAGGTCCTTTGTGAAGATATCCGCCTCCAGGTCCTGGGATGGCTTGTACAGAAGGCAGATGTCTCTGGATTCATAACAGTCTCTCAAGAAGTGGTACTTTCTGTTGATATGTCTACAGCGACTGCTTTCTTTAGGGCTGGAGATCCAGTTGATCAATGACTGACTGTCTGTATAGATCGCAGTTGGTTTTTCCATGAAATTCCATTCTCCCAGCTCTCGTAGCAGGTTTATTATCCACTTGATTTGACAGCAGCTTTCACAAGCAGCTATCATTTCCGCTTCCATTGTGGAGAGGGCGACGAGTGGTTGTTTACTACTTTTCCAGTCTATAGTTGCTTCGCCGAGCTTCAATACATATCCGCCGTAGGATTTTCCGTCATGAGTGGTCGACCAGCTGGCATCGGCGTAGGACTTCAGGATTCCAGTCTTCCCTCTTTCAAATTTCACTCCTAGGTCAATTGTTCCTCGTAGGTATCTCATCACTCTTTTGATTGCTGTCCAGTGCATCTGTTTTGGTTGTCTGGAGTACTGTGAAAGTTTGCTAGTGATGTAAGCAATGTCGGGTCTGGTGTTAACAGCTAGAAACATTAGCATTCCAAGGGCTTCTTGGTAAGTGTGCTGATCACAATTGTCATCTTCAATATGATTGTCCAAATTGATTTCTTTGGAACCTGGTGTTGGAACTTCCTTACAATTTTCCAGTCCATATTTCTGCAATATTTGTTGTACATAGTGGCTTTGCTGTAGCGAAATTCCCTCCTTGTCTTGTATGATCTTGATTCCCAAAAACATACCTTTACATGTTACATCCTTTATTTCCAGGTGATGTCTCAATTTATTGATGAATCTGTTTGAGGAGTCTTCAGAATCTGAGACAGTGATAAAGTCATCCACATATATCCCTACATAGAAGTATTTGTCTTCATTCTTCCATTTAAATAGGCAAGGATCAGATTTAAGTTTATCCAATCCACAGTCATGAAGTACTTGACTGAATTTCTCATACCACGATCTTCCGGATTGAGGTAGACCGTAAATACTTTTGTTGAGTTTGCAAACTTTGTTTCTGTCTTGGACAAATCCAGCAGGTTGTTCCATGAATATTGTATTTTCAATGTTTCCATTTAGATAGGCTGCTTTTACATCAAATAGTTTAATGACTGAATCTTTTGTTGCTGCCATTGACAAAATAGTCCTGAGGGTGGCATTTTTAATTACAGGGCTGAAACTTTCGTTGTAATCTCTTCCTGGGATTTGGTTGTATCCCATTGCAACAAGTCTAGCTTTGTAAGTTTTGTTTTCGTTTTCTTGGTCTTTAGATATTTTGAACACCCATTTACTTTTGACAACTTTAGCGTTTACAGGTCTAGGTACCAGTTCCCATACTTGATGCGAGTACATGTTCTGTATTTCCTCAAGCATTGCGTTCTCCCAATGTTTCTTGTCTTCGCATGCGATGGCTTCTTCATAGTCTTTCGGAATGGTTTCATTCGTAGTAGCCAGAACGTAGTCATCGAATCTTTTAGGTATTGTTCGAGTTCTTTGTGGTCTGTCTGATTCACTTGACTCTGTCTGTCTGTTGACCATGGTATCTGGTGCTGGCTCTTCAATATCAACATCTGATAGAACATGATTGTTCAGTTGTTCATCCTCCTGAATGAAGAAATATGTGTCAGTGTCCGTATTATTATCACTTTGTTTTTCTTCCGAGATGACATTATTGTTCTCTCTGAAGTGAATGTCTGCGGTTTCAAGAATGACTCTCGCTGTGATATCAAATACTCGATAAGCTCTTCTGCATCTTGAATAGCCTACAAATATTCCTCTCTTAGATTTAGCTTCTAGTTTGTGTCTTTGATGATTCTCGAGTTTATAGAAGACTTCACAACCAAATCTCATGATGTGAGAGACGGATGGCTTTTTACCTTTCCATTTTTCCATAGGGGTAGTGTCTGGGTCATTGGTTGTGGGAGTTAGATTGTACAGATATGCAGCTGTATTCACAGCTTCTGCCCAGAAGTGTAGGGGTAATTGGGAGTCTGCCAGAAGTGTTCGGCCTTTGTCTAATAGTGTTCTGTTAGCTCTTTCAACTCTCCCATTGCTTCTTGGGGTGTACGGTGTAGTTAGTTCATGTTTAATTCCTCTGGATTCTATGAAGGTTTCAAGGTTTTTATTGATAAATTCTGTTCCGTTATCTGTTCTAAGTCGTTTTAGTTTTGAGTTTAGCTCGTTTTCTCTCTTTACAATAAACTTCTTCAAAACTTCTGCTGCCGAGAGTTTATCTTTGAGAAATTCTACAAATATTCTCCTAGAAAATCCATCTACGATGGTCAAGAAATATTTACTTCCGCCCAAGGAGTTTATTCTCATTGGACCACAGAGATCGACATAAATGGCTTCAAAGGGGTAGCTTTCCTGATTGCCATCTGTGTGAACATAGGGTACTTTGGTCATTTTTCCCAATGAGCAAGCATCACATTGATCAAGGGTACCATTTATAGAGTTCAAGCCTTTTAGAAGATTGTTCTTCAAAATCAGGTCTAATTTGTTGTCACTAGGATGCCCTAACCTTCTGTGCCATGCAGTCCTAGAATTGTCCTTTGAAATCAAACAATGTTCATTTGGAACATGAGTTGCTTCAGGTAAACGTGATAGGTTCAATGTGTACATGTTACCATCAAAGTTTCCTGTTCCTATTAGCTTGTCATCAGAAGAGTATATGTATGCTTCTTCAGAATTCAAAAGAACAGAGTTCCCTCTTCTTACCACGCTTGGAATTGACATTAGATTTCCTTTCAGGTGTGGTACATGGAGGACATTATGCAGGGTTACAGCGTTGTTAAGTTTGTCCTTACCTTGTACAGTAGCTTGGATTAATCCCGATGAGGTAGATTCGATGTGCCTCCCTTCTTCTGCCACTTGTATGCATCTTCTCTCCTCCGTCTTGTGCTTGATCCATTCACCATGGGAAGTCATGTGGCTTGTGCACGCAGAATCAATTATCCACACGTCCTGAGTCGTCGGGCGTTCCTCCCTTGTGCTTGCATGTAGTGCGTATTCTGAAGTGGTGTCTCTTCGTTGGGATGGTTCCTCCGTTCGTTCTTGGATTGCTGATCTGGCTGTGTCTTTGTTTTGTTTTGGTCCTTTATGGTAGTTCCTTGTACTGGCCATGTTATTTTTGTTTGTTGTATTATTTTGATTTCCTTTGTTGTTAGGGTTGAACCAACAGTCTTTCTTTAAATGTCCTTTTCTTTTGCAAATGTAGCATGACTTTTCTTTGAATTGGTTGCCTGATGATCTGAAAGCATTTTCATGATTTTTGCTTCTGTCCTGTCTTTTCTTCTCGAAATCCAGTAGAGTTTGTCTCAAGTCTGGTAAGGAGATTTCTCTGTTTATTGACAGTGCTGCTGCGATCGTGTCAAAGTTAGGTGTGAGTCCTTCAACAATGTATCGTACAAGTTCTCTTTCTGTTACAGTCTTTCCTAGCTGGGTGATCTCTTGTGCCAGTTTCTGTGCTCGTACAATATACATGTTGACATTTTCATTTGGGTTCAATTTTAGTCTGGCTAGATCCAACATTAGGTCAATCCTTTTATTTTCTAGAGATCCTTCAAACCTTTTCTTTATGTCGTACCAAATTCTTTTGGCCCTTTTATCGCCTCGAAAGATGATTGTTAAGTCATCCGAAAGTGACAATATTATTAGGCTGTATGCTTCCCGATTCTTTTTCTTCCAAATATCATATTCTAGTTTATTATTTGTAAAGTCTGGCTCGTCATTAACAATTACGTCCTCGAAGAGATCTTTTGAATCTAGAATTGCTTCCATTTTCATGGACCACGTGGTATAGTTGTTTTCTGTTAACTGTTCTATTTTTGCTAAGTTATAGGTATCCATTTTTTATTCAACTTTTTCTTTTCTAAATTGGCGGTTAGTCCAATTATTTAATTTCTTTATGATTTAAATGGATCAATTGGCGGTTAGTCCAATTCGCGCGCCCAAACAACGCACTGCTACCAAATTGATATAGGCTTAGCAAAATATGGTTATTCTTTTTGAGGATTTCTGGTTGTTTTGTTTGTACTCACGTATGTTGTAGTTACGAGGACATCCCTTCTGATAAAAACAAATATATATTTATTTAAGGAACGACTTGTTCCATTACATATATTGTTAAGACAAGTTAGCGGTAAACAATAACAGCAAGGTTGAAGGTAGTCGTTGGAAGTTACGTCATAGTAGTGACGTAGCATCGATGATGATTAAAGTCAAAGATTGCGTAACAAAGAGTGTTTATCAGTCGAGTCGGCAGTGTTGCCGGATCAATCATAACATGTTTCCTTTAAACAAAAATAAAAAAGGATTGCAGTTCTCCTAGTCTCTATAACGCAAAGGTTTTCTCACTGTTCTACCACTGCGGGTTCGCACACTAGGAGAAGTAGATGATTCTTCACCTTTCTTGGCAATGTCCTCCCTTGGATCATATGCTCTTCTGTTTTCGGAAGTGGGTCTTCCGTGATCTTGTATGTTGTCATCCATGGCTGTCCCTGCTTGAGATCCAGGAATGCTTGGACTTTGACTTGTTGGGGCAGAATCTTCTACACTGAACTTTCTCGGTCTAAGGTGAGACCTGTTCCTGCGGTATTCAGACCCACTTGGTGTTTTCACCATATATGAGCGTGGAGTTTCATGCTTTGCGGTCACTGTTGCCGGAACCCATTTTCTATGCCTTTCCTGCAACATGATGTTGTCTCCTACTTCCAAAGGTCTCAAAATTCTCTTTGGACTTCCTGCATACTTTTGTTGATGGTCTCTCAATTTTTGGTAATTCTTTGTTGTGTCAAACAGTGGTTTCAACTGTTGTCGGGTGTATGTCGAAAGAGTTCTCACAGATCTTCCCATAAGCATTTGGGTCGGAGATGGCAAGTCATACTTAGGTGTGTTGTTGAACTCCATCAAAGCCAGATTGGGATCTCTTCCTGACTTCACAGCTTTAATTATCAGTCCTTTGATGGTTTGAATTGTCCTCTCAACTTGTCCATTAGATCTTGGATATTTGGGACTGGAGGTTTGGTGTTTGAATTCATATTTCTGAGCAAAATTTTTGAATCCAGTAGAGTTAAAAGGGGGTCCATTATCCGAAACTAGAGTTCTTGGAATTCCATGAGTCCTGAAAATGGTTTTCAACTGCATGATGGTTTCGGTTTCTCTTTTGCTTGATAATTTCCGGATTTCAACAAACTTTGAGTGGTAACCGACAACCAAGATGGAACTGGTTCCACTCACCTCCATGAAATCTACAGCAATTTTTTCCCATGGAAATTCAGGGATTTCATGAGCTATTCTTGACTCCTCAGGATTCTTTCTTGAATATTCCTGACATGTTCTGCACTTTTCCACTTCATTTTCTACTTGTGTTATCATGCCGGGCCAGTAAAATGCTGATCTTGCTTTTTCTTTGGAAGCTGCTATGCCCTGGTGTGATGAATGAACAACCTGCAGGATTTCTTTTCGAAGAGTCGATGGCACCATGATGCAATTTCCTTTGTAAACAATTCCGTCATTCACATGAATTTCTTCTTGAAATTGCCAGTAGGGTTTTGCTTCATCACAGACCTTAGTTTTATATTTCGGCCATCCATTCTTCGCATACTCTATTAGTTGTATCAAGGTGTGGTCCCCATGAGTTTCTTTTTGTAGTCTCTTTATTTTTCATCTGTGGTAACCAGCAACATGTGCACTGATTCAGTTTGACCTTCTAAATAGCTTGTGTCCACCTCATCTTTTAATGGATCTCTAGACAGATGGTCAGCTACAAACATGTTTTTCCCTGGTGTAAACTTCAAAGATATTTGAAATCTCATGAGACGTAAGACCATTCTTTGCAGTCTTGGGGAAAGCTTTTCTAAAGGTTTCTTAACAATACTCAGGAGAGGTTTGTGGTCAGTTTCCACAATAACATCATTTCCCCAAATATAGTACTGGAAGCGTTCACATCCAAAGACTATAGCCAAAAGTTCTTTCTCTATCTGTGCGTATTTTCTTTGAGTTGCATTCAGGCTGAAGGACGCATACTCAATTGCTTGTCCCCCTTGCATGAGCACTGTACCAATACCATATTGGCTTGCATCAGATGAAATGGTGATTGGCTTGGTTGGGTCAAAAAATGTCAATATTGGAGCATTCGAAACCATATCCTTGAGTTTTTCAAAACAATCATTTTCTTCGCCTCCAAATTTCCATTCACTCTTGTTGCTTATCAATTTCCTTAGAGGTGCAGTCTTGTCAGAAAGATTAGGAATGAATTTGCCAAGGTACGTTACCATACCTAAGAATCTTTGGACTTCAGTCTTGTTCTCAGGTCTTTTCAACTTTTGTATTGCCTCTGCTCTTGAAGCTTGAATGGCTATTCCATCTCGACTGATTATATGGCCTAAGAAATTTACTTTGTCGACAGCTATCTGCTGCTTCTTAGCATTGAGCTTGACATTATTTTCTTCCAACCTTCGAAGAACTGTTTCAAGGTTTCGGTTGTGCTCTTCCATTGTGCTTCCATAGATCAAGATGTCATCCATATAGCAAGCAGTTCCCTGGAGACCTGAAAGAATATTGTTTATGCATCGCTGGAATACCTCCGATGCACTGTTCAATCCATAGGGAAGTCGCTTGAACCGGAATCTTCCAAAGGGAGTCGCAATGGTGCACAGGTTGGTGCTTTCTTTGTCTAATGGGACTTGCCAGAAAGCTGATGATGCATCAAATACATAGAAAACTGTAGCACCTTTCAGTTCAGAAAATATTGTTTCAGCTGTTGGCAGAATATAGCGCTCTCTCTGAACATATTTGTTCAGTTCCCTGGGGTCCATGCAAATTCTGACATCTCCAGAAGGTTTTTGTACCACTACAATAGGGTGTGTCCATTCGCTTGGTTCTTTAACCTTTTCAATAATGTCAAGTTTTTCCATCCGTTCCAATTCTGCTTTAACTTTTTCTCTAATGGAAAAAGGAATTTTTCTGCTTGGAGCAATAACTGGAGTTGCATTTTCTTTTAGTCTAATCTTGTGTTCAATTGGCAGTCTTCCTATGCCTTCAAATATATTTTTGTGCCTGTTCAAAATTTCTTTTGCTGAATTGTTTTGCTCTGTTTGGACAGCATCACATTTCTTAATTAGTGAAAGCTTTTCAATGGCTTCTATTCCTAAAATTGGTTGATAGTATCCATCAGCAATGAAAAATTCTAGACTTTCCGTCTTATTTTTAGTTTTGCAATTTAGTGTGGCAATTCCTTTTATCTTTATTTCATGTCCTGTATATGATGTTAGCTTTCGGTTAGTCTGAAATATTTCCAAACCTTTCATTTGTCTGGTGAATGTGTATGGCAAAACATTTACTTCTGCTCCAGAGTCCAACTTGAAACATATTTCCTTTCCATTCACTATGATGGATTTTTTCCATTCCAAAGTATGGACTACTTTTGCTTCATGTATTGACCATACAGTTTCTTCTGTTTCATCATTCAGACTTCTGATAGCTGAACTTTTACAGAAAGCTGCAAAATGATTCATCTTTTTGCATTTGGAGCATCTTTTACCCCATGCAGGAAAATTTTTTGCTCTGTGGGACTTTCCACACCTTTGGCATTTGAATTCTTTTTCAGATTCTTGATTTTGTTTTGGACTGTGTTTCTTTTCATATTTTCTTATTTGACAAATGTTCTGGTTGTTCTGCATGATCTTGATCTGTTGCTTGCTTATTTCATCTGTTTTGCACATTTCAATGGCTTTTAGAAGAGTTAAATTGGGCTCTCTTAAGAGGCGTTCCTGCAGAGCCTTGTCTTGTATTCCATACACAATGCGATCCCTAATTAAACTATCCTTTTGTGATTCAAATTCACATGATGTGGATAATCCTTTTAGTTCTGTTATAAAACTATCGATGGATTCACCATCCTTCTGGGTCGCTGAAAAAAATTTGAATCTTTCAAAAATGACGTTCTTTTTAGGCTCGCAAAAATCATCAAATTTGTTTATTACAAGATCGAAATTTTCTGCTTCATCTTCTTTTAAATGAAATGTGTTGAAAACTTCCAAGGCTTCTTCGCTAATAAAATTTAATAAAATGGCAACTTTCAGTTTATCAGGCTTTGTGGCTTTTTCTGTTGCTTCAAGATAAAGCATTAATCGCTGTTTGAACCTTCGCCAATTTTCCGCTACATTTCCGTGCAGGGCGAGTTCGCTAGGCCTAACAAAGTCCATGTTTTCTTTTTTTCACTAATATTTTTCAATAATATATTTATTTGAAAAAGTACTCACTTTTCCGCTGCCACCATGTTGTTTATGTTGTTCTTGTGTCTATTTGATCACGCAGAATGCAACTGAACTAAGTATTTATTTATTAACATCTATCTGTTATCACGTGGTTATATATCTAAGAGTGTTTACCAGTCGAGTCGGCAGTGTTGCCGGATCAATCATAACATAGATGACCTTAAACTGGTCTTGTAATTTTATTTTTTGCATGGACATACTATCTTGTGCAAATAGTAATTTGTGATTCTGTAGAACTGTATATTCTTATTTGTAACTCTTCGTGGAGGGAAATGCGAGACGATAGTATAGCGACTATTGATAGAAAAACCTTTTTTTTTGTATAGATTATTAGCCTCTTTTTTCTACTTGAGTCACCTTTGATTTTATTTTTTGCATGTGTGTGTGTGTGTGTGTCACGCACATTACAAATAGTTACTGCATATAATTTTATCTCTCCCATTTATATTTTATTATTTAGTTATTATCGTAAAGACTGACCTATATATTCAATCTAATAGCGATTTTATAGTATAATAATCCATGTACGGAATTTGGTGGGGAAGGTTTTCCTTTTTTTTTTAAATTAAATTAGTGAAATTTGTTTCTTTTCTTTAACTCCAGCCAAAGAACGAAATCATTTTTTTATATCCTGCATCCTTTGGAAGTTAATAACATTATTTCAGAATTATAAACGCAATATGCAAACTTAGCAATTTATCAGATATATAGTTCCAGGAACCTTAGATAGACAGCGATAAAGAACTTTGCACCTCGTGTGTGTTTGCACTTGACTGGTTTTTGATAAGCCTTTACAGAAACCCTCATCTATACATCCACCTTTCAGATTATTTGGCAGCAGAAGCCTGTAACAAAAACCTATAGTATCATAGCAGACTTAAAACTCGTTTCAACATCGGTTTTCGTAGTTTTATGAAACGTGGCATTAGACATGGTGACCTGTAGCAAAGACTACATTTCTGGGAGGTCGAGAGTAGATCTTGAAGATTAAGAAGAATATCTTGCGTAGTTTTAAACAATGGATGTCGGAGCATGCAATTTTGTCTGTAAAATTGGACATTACTCAGTAAGCTTTGAAGATACTCACGAAGGTGGACGTGAGATAAAAAATAACATACAATATAATATACCGATGGACGCCATCGAGCGTAAGACCACGTGACGTGAACCGATTGAAGAGTGGGTCACTGTGGTGGGAAGTGAAGAAAATATTTTGAAAAGATGCATCAGTTATAAAATACAGAGAGGTATTCTATCTAATATCCATCTGCAGGGCCTGATGCACCCAATTCGCTCAGATTTTTCCAAGATGACTAACTGGAATTCCAAGTTAATCTACGTGAGATATAGTTGTGCCAACCTGCACCTACTTAGATGTGTCTAGGCTCGGTTCACCTCTGTCATACCACGAGAAATCACTGCAATAGTCATATCTTAACAAATAAATGTTTAGTATCATAACGAGATATATATTTTAGCATTCAATTCCGCATTTTAGTGAGACTTCAATGGGAAAGTGTGCTGTGTCAAACCAGGTCAAGTCAATATACCATAATATCATCGAAGGCGTAAGTGAAATTAGCCTGCAATCGACAGTATTTCCTTTTTTTACGAACCACCGCGTAATGAACAAAAGTAATCCCTAGCAGACAAATAGAACTGTCTAATAAAATGATTTTTTTTAATTTTATATGTTAAAGAGTTCAGGCTGGACTAAAGAAAAGAACAATATAGTAGACCCTGAATAATGTAAAATAGAGTGCGTGCAAAACTAATATTTCCTATAGAAGCATTCTAGATATATTTAGAACAGGGAAATTGGCAGGAACAGGATAGACAAAAACTGTAGAAGCACAAATCCAGGATTTACATAACTTTTATACTTTAATTGAATAAGCTGTACCACCTTGCAGTTGCCAAACAGCATTAGTTTAGAGATTAGATAACTGTCGAAATTCGTCAGCTGTACGACGCTCTACACGTGAGAGGAAGCCGACAAGGTGTAGACTTTGTGATATGGGCAATGGCCATAGTCACTGACGTGAACATTAAGAGAGTGTATATATAGAAAGCTGTATAAGAAACAGTCATTTCGAAAAATTTTAATATGTATCAAGTGGGACAGATCAAATTAGGCAGGATTTTTCTTTTTATATAGATTTTTTTTCATGAAACTTTGAATTTTGAAATTTTATGTTAAAATTTTCAAATTTTCTCATGTCAATGCATATTGTAAGTGTAGACAATCGGTCTTGTTTAATTTTGGCAATTAGGTGTAACCCATTTGGCACAAATTATCAAGTTTAGGGTAAATTTTTTTGTTTTATTAAGATTAGATATAATTAGAATAAGATATTATTTGATCAAGAAGCGACTGGAGAACCAGACGCTCTTGAGTGGTCATTAGGTGGTAACTTTCCAGTTATGAACAACGACTTAGTACTTCAATATGGTGCATACTTTACAGTAGGCTTGGTGGCGCAAGCAGCTAAATAGATGTATAGGTATAGCTGGGCGACATCAAGTTTACTCCAGAGCCACACAACAACTCCAGAGAAAGATGTACTGCCGAGGTCAGAATAGTGTTTGGCGGCGGGCTGTTTGTGTTCTTAGTGACGTCCAAGGTTGGGCATATAGCGCTCAATAATTCCTTGAATTGAAGGTAAGTAGACATAGACAATCAGAAGCCAGGTAGTTGAGAGCAGTGGTGTAGCAGAGTGTAGGTTTCCACATTAGTGCAGATATCGGTTGGGTATACAGACGCCCTATAATTCCATATTCTAGAACTATTGCATGTTACCTACAGTCAACAAGTAGGATGAAGTTGTTGCACTGGTGGTGTGGAGTGGCTGCTGTAACTGGAGCGCGTATGAGGAGAGATGGTCGGTCAATAGGATCTTATCAGTAAAGGAAGCGTTTCCAATTGTCTGTGGTTTTCATGAGTTGAATGTCATATTCTCTGTCGCTCTAATTAGTAAATTGTCCTATTAAACTATCTTTGCAGTGGTACTAGGTGTTGAGGTAAAGACAATTTAGGGACTTTGATATTTACAATTCTTTTAAGGTTAGATTAGCTTACAGTTGATACTGATATCAGTCATTGAATATGATTAGTTAGTAAGAGATTGTATGAGGCATAGGTTAATTTATATTGAAGGGCTTTTAGTTCCCAAATTTCATTTTATTTAGTTATTTGATTTCACATTAGGTCCTGACAATTTTAGTATTACTTTTATTAGGGTATATTGATGATGATTATATAGTATTTTGGCTTATATAATAGAATCTAGCTTTAGTATGATTGCCCGCTATGAATTAATTGTGTGAATGGGAATGAATGTGAAAAAGCAGCAGTCAATTATATTGTTTTTTAGACCAAACTACGTATTTAGAATAGTTTTAGGGAATTTTAATAGGATAGATTTTTATTTTTGATTTCAAATTTGTTAGGGTTATAAGCCTCTCAGGACAATGCAATTCTCAAATTAGAAAATAGTCGCTCCTTTAATTAAGCTTCCTTCGGGAATATAAGTTTTTTTCTTTTTTTTAGCCTTTGATATGTGTGAGACTTTGGAGGACTTAGCGGGTTTTCACCGGCGCACCAGATGGCTACATACAATTCAATTAAATCAATGTAGGGTTTGATAACTGGGTGGTATCTGGTTTCAAACCCCAGTAGGGGAAGTATGCGCTATGGGTATGCTTCCTTCCATACGGATAACGTTAGTGGTAAAAGACTGAGTTAGGGTGGGTTTTGCAAGTCGGGGACTTGATTGGTTCTATGCACTGACCCATTTGTTGGGTCTGATACCATTAAGAGGGACGCGCAAGGTTTCGTAGTGTCTTCAGACGACTGACACGAGGACTCTTCGGCGAGGGTATAAATAAGTGCAGAATAGGCCAGTTAATCACGTTGTGCTGAACGTGAGGTCTTTGGCATTTCAGGCTTTGTGCTGAATGTCGTATTTACTCATACACTGTCTATGAACCATGATGAGTTGGATGATGTGTTCATCCTGGAGAACCAACCCAGCCCAGTCAGCCTTTATAAAGGACTCCCTACCAGACGTACTATGATAGTACATTGATAAAATACTAGTTTATTTTATTAGGTATTAAGCAAGTTTAGAGCTTGATCATGTTAGTTTAAATTAGTTAGTAGCAAACCCATATAGAATTGGACATGTTTCAACGAAAAAGGCATGGAACTGATAGAGATAAATTTTGACTGACAGGCACCGGGTCAAGTCGGATGTGAAGTCACCAGTTTTTGAATTCATTATTGGCTTTTTATTTATTTAATTTTTAGTTTGAATTCATTATTGGCTCTTTTACTTTTATTTTTTTCTCCAGTTTGAATTCATTATAGTTCAGGTTTGGATTCATTATTGGCTCTTTTATTTATTTAATTTTAGTTTGAATTCATTATAGTTCAGTTCATTATTATTATTAGCTCTTTTATTTTTTTCTCTCAGTTTGAATTCATTATAGTTCAGGTTTGAATTCATTATTGGCTCTTTTATTTATTTAATTTTAGTTTGAATTAATTATAGTTCAGATCATTATTATTATTGGCTCTTTTATTTTTTCTTCTCAGTTTTAATTCTTTATAGTTCAGGTTTGAATTCATTATTGGCTCTTTTATTTTATTTTTTAGAAGAGAGAAGAAAAGAGAGAGACACTAAGCATTATTTTTAAACTAGTAGGTATGCACCTTCCCACAAATGTGCCAAATCTTACATATAAATAAATGTATATTGTTGCATCATGATTAATGGCGTATTTCTTATATTATTTTTAATATATTTTTGAAATTTAAATTATATATTTATTTTTATATAAAATATTCTATGATATTTATTTAAAACAGATTATTTAGATTATCATCATTCCTTTTGTAATATTTTATTGTACATATATCTTTATTGCTTATTGGAGGGAGAGAGGACCTAGAGGAAGACTGCGGATCGCAACCGACGAGGAAGACAAGAATAAATAAACACAATAACTTTAAAAGGTAATTTATTTTTATTTAATTTTATTTATTTACTTTTAATATGGAAACCTGCTCAGGAAACGTGTATAACACCAAGAAGGAAGAAACCAAGGCCAACGACCCTGCAAAGCTTCAACTTGGTGCAACAATTGGTAGAGATGCTGGTTTCGAACCAGTTGCTTTGTACCCCAATATAGAAATTCCGAAATATGACTGGACAGAAGACCCTCGCCCATGGATAGAATCCCTCGAAGAGATTGGTTTCCTCTACCATTGGGCAGACTACATAATTGCCCGTTATGCCACAATGAACATGACTGGAAGCGCTAAAACCTGGTTGAATTTGCACAAAGCTAGTTTCACGAGTTGGGAAAATATTAAAATCCGCCTCATTCAGGACTTTTCTCTGGACGCGAATAAAGAAGAATTAAGAATGAAGCTTAGCAGAATGCAACACTGGAATGAACCAGCAATCAGGTTCGCGGAAGACATCTTAGTGTTGTGCAACAAGGTTGACCCCGTAATGGAAGAAGAAACGAAAATTGAACATGTCATTGGAGGACTGAAAAAAGAGTACTCATTCGCGCTCTACCTAAACCCTCCTAAAACGACCGATGAACTTCTAGTCGTGTGCAAAAAAAAATGGATTCTTTTGAGAAGAAGTATCGGGAACGTGTGGAGAAATCCAGAAACCTATATAACGGTCCACGCTATTCTAGACCCCAACAACAATCGAGGTACGTGCCGCACGAAACTACCAGACCACTTCCAGGCCCCAAGCCCCTGCTTCCAAATATTATAAGAATGACTCCCCTCCTACTCCCAGGCAGTATCGAAACAACTTGCCCCAGCCCTCTACCCCTAGACGTCCTTATAATCCTAACTTTGTGCCGAAACCAAACCTTCAGAGAAACACCTACAATAAAAGCCAAGAAGCGAGCAAAAATAGGACGGAAGATGGAAGACCAATCTGCTTCAAGTGTAACAAGCCAGGGCACGTGGCCCGTTATTGTAGGGTCAAGTTTATAAGAATCCTAGAAGAGGATCCAACAGATACCCAAGAGAAGGTCGAAGAGAAATTCCAAATGAATGAAATATCAGAGAAATCAGGACCTCGACTTTATGCTGATGTATGTCATAGCACACAGACAAATATTCCTACCTGTAATAGATATTCCGTGTTGGAAGATTTAAACTAAGCGTCGCGCCTGAATCTGTCAATCAAAGCAAGTCGACCATAAATGGAATCAAGAAGTTGGACCCTAAATACAAATTAAAAATTCATGTGGACAAGATAGGGACTTTTGAAGCTTTGGTTGATACAGGCACTGACCTCTCAGTGGTCTACCTCAGAACGGCGCTCGATACAGGCCATGGTATAAATAAACTCGCAAAAACTTGTGCAGGACCCGATGGAAAAAAATTAGACATGGTAGGAAGTATATTTTTAAATGTAAAAATTGATGAGAGAGAGACGAAACATTATCACACAAATTTGTGATATTGAAAACGCATTTACGGACATTAATTCTTGGAAGAGATTTCCTTAAGAAAATGAACGCGAAAATAGATTGTAAGCAAGAAACAATAAAATACGATTTGACGAATAATCATGACGAAAGCAATTTTAAAATGTTGTAAATAAAGAGTGCCAAGGATTCCATCGTACCGGAATGTTCCATTAAACTGATCAAGGCATTGGTAGAAACAGAGGATGGGGAATATATTATCGAGGAGTGCAGCAAAATGTTTCAAAAAAATGGACTTCGTCTAGCAAGAAGCTTGATCAATGTTATAAATAGGGAAACACACATCTGGATAACTAATCCGTATCCTCGACCGTTAAAAATAATGAAAAACCAAACATTGGCTTTTGGAAGTAGTCCAGCGAAAATAAATGTGAGTCGAGAAAGAGAGGTAGAAGAGAACGAAGAACCTAGATTCCAAATAAACAAAAATCTTTCACCAAAGGAACAGAAGTTAAAACAAGTTTTAGAAAGGTATGGAGATCTATTTTCGTCGAGATTAGGGAGAACCAATTTGGCAAAACATCGGATAGACACAGAAGACGCGAAGCCAATTAAACACAAGCCTTACAGGGTAAGTGTTAAAGAGCGAGATATTATAAAAGAGCAAATTGACGAGATGCTTACAGAAGGCATAATTAGGCCATCTTCTAGTCCCTGGTCTTTTCCAGTAATATTGGTCAAGAAGCGAGATGGTAAATACAGATTTTGTGTGGACTACAGAAAACTGAATAATGTGACAGTAAAAGATGTCTATCCGATCCCTAGAATAGACGAAGTTATGGATACTCTCCAAGGATCTAGATACTTCTCAGCAATAGACCTCAGATCTGGATATTGGCAAGTTCAAGTCGAAGAAAGAGACAAAGAGAAAACAGCTTTCACTACAGCGCATGGATTAAATGAATTCAACGTGATGCCTTTTGGACTTTGTAACGTGCCTGCTACCTTTGAGAGAAATATGGAGAATATGCTTGGAAATCTGAGATGGCAAATTTGTTTGTGTTATCTGGATCATGTTATCATATATAGCCCAGATTTTCCAACGCACCTCAAAAGACTCGAAGCTGTTTTGAGATGTTTTCGTGAATCTAATTTAAGATTAAACGACAAAAAATGCCGATTTGCTTTTGAAGAATTGGAGATTCTCGGCTATATAACGAGCAAACATGGTATAAAACCCGCGGAACATAACATCAAAGCTATCACCATCGCCACCGTAATATCATTTTAGCGGTAAAGTTGTATGTAAAAACACATTCAACTGTCGAAATTCGAATTTTAAAATGGTCGAACTATCGGAACTGTCGTATTATCGATACTGTCAAATTACGGTTTGTTATTTGATAGGCCGGAGGTCGGGACATCAGAATATGGTCGAATTAAGGTAGTGTCGAATTTGTGTGTGTCGAATTAACGAGGTTATACTGTATATATGTGAAAAAAATAAAAAAAAAGGTATATCCTGAACATGTTCACATGAACTTTTTTGATTGCAGAGGGCCATCTAGTGTTCCCTGATATTTGGCCAACCCATTTTCTTGATAAATCGAGAAAAGTCAAACACGAACGTATTTTGGGCTGTTGGCTCTCGTCAGCTGTACCTCAAAAATAAAAAAATATTTTGGTTCAAGAGGCTTCTTGAGAAATCAAGAAATGGGTATTTAAGGCCAAACTTGTGTAAATATGCTAACATGTGAGAAAATAATAAAAATGGTCAGATGTTGGCATTAAAATCAAAAAAGGCATATACTGACATATGTTTAGTATATTTACGAAAGTTTGGCCTTAAATACCCATTTCTTGATTTCTCACGAAGCCTCTGGGACCAAAATATTTGGTATTAGCAGTACTGCCTGCACAACGCTGATGAGGGCCAACAGCCCGAAACTAGGTTTGTGGTTGGCAATATATATAAATTTTGCCAAAAGTAAATTAAAGATGGCCTCTCCTATCAAATTACCTCTCGGAAAAATTTCCATCTATATTTTGGTCATATATTTGGCCTAGCACTCTATTAGATAAATACCTCTTTGGCAGATTGTAAAATTCAATCCTTTGTGGATCTCATGAAATTAAAGTCTTCTCTGGGCTGAAGAGGGTCATTACCCCAAACCATGGTCTCCAGACGGACGCTTCTCAGTTTGCCAAAGCTGGTGTTATGGCTTTTCCACTGAACTGAGTCTGCTAGTTGCAAAGAGGGTCAATAGATAACGTCTAGTTTTATCAACTATTTTGAGAGGAGAGGCAACCTTTATATATACATACAGTAAAACCCTGCTAATACGAACCCGGATATAGCGAACCTTCCCTTATAACGAACCTAAGGCAATTCCCAATTCAATTCCATTTATAATACCATCGTTATAGTGAACTTCATGATTTTTAAAATAGGGAACTACCCCTATAACGAACCTAAATTAAGTTCCAAAATAATAAAATCTATTAAAAATACTAAGCTTATAACGAACTTGAAATTGTATTTTAAAAAAATTAAATGAGCAAAATTTTGAGCATGTTTCAGCTCATGGATCACGATTTCAAAACAATAACTTTAGCAACATTGTTTGTTTTCATTTAAATTAGATTTTTGCTGTATAAAAATGTTTACACATTATACTTTTTATTAGATAGAATATCTTTGCAACCATCAAATTTGAAATAGAAAAAAAATGCAAATGGCTTCCAAAATAACAAAAACAAAAGTAAACAAAGCCATTCTAAAAAAGCTATTACTTAAAAAAAAGGGCAATTTTCAACACTTTTCAAAGTGAAACAACACAGGCAAAATTTAGAACATGTTAAAATGAGAAAATATAAATTTTCTATTGTAAGAGATGAATTGAAGGCTATTAAAAACTGTTACAAAGTGAAATCAACCTCAACTTTTGCCGTGAGCGTACATGTTGGGGCTAAAAAACCAGCAATGTTTTGCATGACATGAAGAATGTTTTCAAGCAAAAAGATATTAGAGACATTTTTTGAAGTAAAATTTGTATTAAATGATACGCGATAAAGATGTTTAAAAATAATTTTTGATCTTTTAGCACATACAGTATAACCTCGTTAATTCGACACACGGCAATTCGACACTAGGCGATAATTCAACCATGTTCTGATGTCCCGACCTCCGGCCTATCAAATAACAAACCGTATTTCGACAATAACGATAATACGAAACTTCCGATAGTTCGACCATTTTAAAATTCAAATTTCGACAGTTGGATGTTTTTTTTACATACAACTTTACAGCTAAAAAGGTATTACAGTGGCAGTGACGATCGGCAGGCGCTGATAGGATCGCACCTGCGCACTTTTGGTTTCTGGTTAGTTTAAGTTTCACTTTGCAGTGCCATTGCGCAATGTCGCGAGTGTTATTGTTTTTTTTTTTTTTTACGTGGGAATTTAGACATTGTGCGCTAATTAATAATATTATTTTCTTTTTATATTTTCAGCGTTGAAATAATTTAGTTATTTTAAAATTTACAAATAATTTCCTTTTAAATAAATAAATCTTTATAAAATGTAGCCACAATGAATATGATAACATTTTATTTCAATATTCCATTTCCGTGTTATTATAAAAGATTTAAACACAAAATCAATAACACCTGCATCAGCAGTGGATGCCTTTATAATACAATAAAATTTATTTATTAAAACACATTCCAGAGGAAGAAAGACATGCATGTTTTTTTTTTAATGACAATCTGGAATACATCCTGAATAGGATTTCAGTGCAAAAACAGACATCTATAAAGGAATTTTTTAAAAGATCTTCATGATTCCTTTTAAATAATATTTTAAAATCTTATTTACCATATATATTTCCTTTCAAATCCTATATTCTTCAATTAGAATAAAATATTATTTAATATATTATATTTAATATTTTAATAAGGTTTGTTGAGTTAATATTTGATTATATTATTGAAAAGAAACACTTTGCCAGTAAATTTATTTGTTACAATTATTTATGTTTCAAAAATATGTATTAATGCCATTTTGTCCCTGATGCTAAAATTAATTAATTTCAATTAATATCATTAATTTATATTACAAAGCAATGTTTAAAAAAATATTATTTTAGTGAGTTAGATGATTAGCTAATCATCTGAATAACTTTAATTCAACCGAAAGCTCTGATCCCTTGTGGTGTTGAATTAAAGAGGTTCGACTGTAAATAATAAAACTTTACCAAGGATTTGTCTTGATTTTTAAATTAGACATAGAGGTAAATGTATACTATTAAGAACCTATCATCAAATAATTTATTTTATTATTCAGTATTA
This sequence comes from Cordylochernes scorpioides, assembly GCA_030710605.1. NCBI lineage: Eukaryota > Metazoa > Arthropoda > Arachnida > Pseudoscorpiones > Chernetidae > Cordylochernes > Cordylochernes scorpioides. The sequence goes on from CP092883.1 coordinate 32,869,724, forward strand.
ATGTAAGGAAATGAGTCAATTTAGAGAATTTAAACAAATTGACCACTATTAAGAGGTAGTCTTTTCCAGTGTATAAGGCTGCCCTTCAATTTATACAGTCTAAAAATTTTGAAAAGTGAAAAAATGGCCAAACTGTGGCTATAGAAACCAAAAGCTCTGTCCCTCAAGGATGAACCCCAATGGGACAGAGCTTTTGGTTCACTATAGCCACGGTTTGGCCATTTTTTTTTTTTACTTTTCTAAATTTTTAGCCCGTATAATTAAAAAACAGCCATACACACAGGAAAAGGCAGCCACTTAATAATAATGGTCACTTTGTTTTAATTCCCTAAATTGACCTATTTGTTTACAGTAATGCTGAATATCAAAAGAAGTCATTTGATATTAGGTTCTTCTTATCATTAGCATACATCTACTTATATATTTGCCTTATTCTGTCTGTTTGTTTGTCTGTTTGTCTGAAGCTCACGGATAGAATGCGCGCCCATTGGCCGCCAGCGAACACGTGGCCTCCCTGCCCCCCTCTAGACAACCCTGTTATTCAAAAACCATACATCCAATCGCCATGAAATTCTGGGATATTATTAGGTATATCCCCGGAAAGGTTTTCGAAAAATAATTTCTTGAATATCTTGAATATCCTTAGAGTTATTTGCAGAATTGTAGATATAACTCGCAAGCAGCGCCGCCAGACGGTGATAGACTTAAGCTTGCTGCTCCACCCCTGTTGACCTTGGGTCGTCGTGTGAGTCACAGCATGATGCAACAAAAAACACTCTCTCTGGGGATTGCGGCGTCAACAACCTGTAAGTTTGTGCCTCTCTCATAAACCTGTCTATACAGACCACCCTGTCTATAGCGACCACTCTAGACAACCCTGTTATCAGCTGTGTGATACATTCACCTGTCTATACAGACCACCCTGTTAATAGCGACCACCCAAGTCAACGTTTTTAGAATATATTCGCACTCGGGTAAACCCCGGGCGTTGCCCGGGCCATTCGTCTAGTGTTTATATATAAACCTATGTATAATTTAAAAAATAAATCAAATCCCCTAGGCAAAATTTTATTAATTATACACTGCGTGACATTGAAAATGGAACACCAAGAAATAGTGGCTAGAAAATTATGCAAATTTCAGGGTAGACGCGCCTAACCGAGTTATGCAAATGATGTAAAATGCGCAGCTCTCGTGCGCACATGGAGTAAGATATAAGGGAAGGAACTTGCAGAAAGGACAGTATTCGTGTTGTTATTTCTTCAAGGAAAATCATTGTAGAAATTTTGTTCTTGTGTCAAAAGGCACGTGTAATAACAGAGAATGCCAGGTCATCGTAAACTGAGGCAGTCAAGCAGACAGACGCTTTTACGAGGGGCATGGTGATCGGACTGAAAAGGGCAGGTTGGTCCATACGTCAAATCGCAGCTGATACACACCTTGGTGCGTCCACGGTGCACCGACTGTGGAGAAGCTGGTTGGAACAAGGAAATGTGGCAATTTATAGGAATGTCGGTGTAACCAGAGTGACGTCAGCACGTGTGGATCGGCGTATCCTTCGACAAGCAGTGGCGGCCCCACAAGCCACTTGTACCGCCATCCTGCAACATGTGCAAGACACCCTAGATCATTCCATCTCGACCAGAACCATTTCCCGTCGATTGGTTGCTAATGGCTTGCACTCATGCCGTCCGCTAAGAAGACTGCCATTGACCCCACCGAATAGGCGCCAACGTTTGGAATGGTGCCGGGCTAGATCGACGTGGATGACGGAATGGCACAGGGTCGTGTTCTCAGATGAGTCGCGTTTCTGCTTGTCCAGTGATAGTTGCCGTGTACGCGTGTGGCGTCGACGTGGAGAAAGGTCCAATCCGGCAGCAATTGTGGAACGCCCCACCGTGCGACAACGTGGAATCATGGTTTGGGGCGCAATCGCGTATGAATCCAGGTCACCTTTACTTCGTATTCAGGGCACTATGACGGCCCAACGATACGTTGATGATGTGCTGCGACCGGTGACACTCCCCTACCTTCAGGGGGTACCCAATGCCCTTTATCAGCAGGATAACGCCCGACCGCACACTGCTCGCATTAGCCAACAAGCTCTGCAAGATGTACAGATGCTTCCCTGGCCACCGTACTCTCCTGATCTCTCACCAATCGAGCACGTCTGGGACATCATTGGACGCCGTTTGCATGCCTTGCCACAGCCGCGTTCAGAAGACGAACTGTGGCAAATGGTTGAGAGGGAATGGAGAGCCATCCCTCAGGATGCCATCCGTACTCTGATTGACTCTCTACCTAGACGTGTTGCTGCGTGCATCGCCGTCCGCGGTGGTCCTACTTGCTACTAAGCCGACGCTGTTCTCGCTCTGTATTATGACTATCATTTTGAAATAAAGATCACTTATTGTTCGTCCCTGTCTCTCTCTGTCTGCCGAGTTTCATCACTTTCTGGCCACTATTTCTTGGTGTTCCATTTTCAATGTCACGCAGTGTATATTTAAAAGGTATAAGAGTATTTTAGAACATCTTTCTCAAATAATATAATACTAAATTTATTTGAAAAAATGCCTCTAATACCTTGTTATTTGAAAGTGAAAAGTAAAATTTAAAAATCAGAATTGTCTTAATATATCATTATTTCCATCAACAGAATAAAGCTCAGTGTATTCTGATTCAATTGAAGATGAATCAAAAGTATCCAATTCAGAAAAATTGGACACGAAACATGTTGATACGATAGAGCGATCGGTAAAATTGCGAATAAAAAACGCCAATTTGCAAACACAAAATCGGTAGTGAAACGGCCGGCTAGGGGGAATTTCCGCAAACCCTGAATGAGTCATATACCTAACAAGGTTTCCGTTCTAAAAATAGAACTGTAGTGGTAGTTTTTGAGAATTTATAAGTCGATTTGTTTGTGGCACGTAAGACACGTGGCACTGTTTTTTTTTTTTTTTCAATTCCAGTTTCCACATATTCTTCTGAAGTATAGATTCAATTTTGTTTTTAACCTGTTATTCAAACCATTTCTGGCTTTAAAATTATTTGGAACTATTTTTTAGCCTAGGTTAAACTTGATATAGAAAGCTTCTAAAAGGGCATGCTGCCACTGTGTTTTTAGAACGCCATTCTTTGTTTCTTTTCTTTATTCTGGAAGCCATTTGTATTTTTTCTATTTCAAAATTGTCGAATGCAAAGATATTCTATTAAACCTTAGTTACTGGGGCCTAATTTAGTTATACAATTAATGGCGTTCGGCCTCTCAGGCCTCTTTTAAAATCAATAATAAACCATGTTAATTATAATATTAAAAATAAATTAAACATATTCACATAATTAGTGCAACTTTCAGATGAATAAATTTAAATCTCCTTTAGATATCTGATATCTTATATCAACAATAATATAAGTAACTTATATGTAATAGCCAATAATCATTATAAAAATAACTTAAATAATAGAATTCCAAACCTATAAGATAATTCATAGAATATAGCAAACAATAGTAAAATATGTAAATACCTTAACCAAATAAAAAACATATCTTAAGTAAAAAATAATATGCAAAAACATCCTAATGTTTATATATATATATATGTACATAGAATCATAATAGTTTTAGCATCAAGCGGCGTTACATTTTCTTGATATATTGTATATGTTTCTCCTGTAGAAGGGCGGACAAGCCCGAAAGCTTGAGAAGACTGGAATAAAAGATACTCATCTCCATAAACGTTTTACTTTGATATCATATTCACATAATTTTCAAAGAATAATTTTTTTTTTTTCCGAATAAACAGAGCTCTAAACAAAATTAAATGAAAATGTACAAGAAACTCTTTCTAAATTTCTAAAATATTCTATATATATATATTCTAAAAAAATCTATCTAAAATATTTTATTCAAGATTAGGTGCACAATTCAAGCATATTTCAATAAAATGATCTTTGTAGAATGTCACTTTGCCTTTTTTGCATTGCATTTGAGTTCGGCAATCTTTTTCACATAGGTAGCATCTTTTGCATTTTTTTGGGACAAGGACTACCGCACGTGGATTCCTAGAGGACACACATTATTGATATCTCGTATAAAAATCAAATAAATATTTGCCTACCTCAAGTGATAAAGTTCCAGCATGCTTATGAATTAATACTTGCAGATCTCTTGACAAATTTTTGGCTTGATTTCTCATATTCAAGGCATCTCTCATTAGTTGTAGAGCAACTTAAAATATTTTCGAGCCATTCCACCGTCTTGCTTGACAGTTTTATAAATTACTGCTGAATTTATTGCAACCACATCCAGAAAGTTAAAAAATAAACACAGGGGCCATCTTTTGGGTCTTCTTCCAACAGAATACATATCTGATCAACTACATCTACACCACCTTTGGTCATATTATAAAGTGTGATTATCTCGGGCTTTTGTTTTTCAGCAGTTTCTTGATCAATTGTTGTGGTCGAATGCATTGTGGAGAGTAATGTAACAGATTTCCCAATTTTAGGTACATAGGATACCAAAGTTTTGTTTTTTGAAAACTAAAAGTGGAACCAAACTTCTATTATATTATACAAAATTAAAGCAAGAGTAATAAAAAAAAAACGAATTCTCAACTTATTTGGTGCATTTGAACGTCTATAAAACCAAAAGTAAAACGGCCAATAATAGAGACGCTAAAATTCCCAGTGACGTAATTACTGACGTTCTGCTTAAAAGGCTGTTTGATTTAATAACTCGGGATATACAAAATAGATTTCTCTTAAAATGCAAAGTTTTCCAAATAAATGCATTTTATCAAGCTACCTAAAATTTTGATGAAAAATGATGCATTTTGAAATTTTTGCAAACATTTCTAATTTTCACACAGCCTTTCAAGCTGAACACCAGTAATTAAGGGTTAAATAAAAGTATAATGCATAAAAATTTATACAACGTACAGCAAAAATTGAATGGAAATGAAAACAAACAATGCCGCTAATTTTTTGTTTTGAAATCACGATCCGTAAGCTGAAACATTCTCAAAATTTTGTTGTTTAAATTTTTTTTTAAATAACAATTTTAAGTTCTTTTTTTTTTATAAGCATAGTATTTTCAATAGATTTTATCATTTCGGGACCGAAAATAGGTTCGTTATAGGGGTAGTTCGTTATTTTAAAATCGCAAAGTTTGTTATAACGATGGTATTTTCAATGGAATCGGGAAATCAGGAATTGGGAATCGTAGTGGGTTTGCTAAGGGAAGGTTTGCTATATTCAGGGTTCGTATTAGCGGGGTTTTACTGTTTACAGTCGAACCTCTTTAATTCAACACCCAGAGGGATCAGAGCTTTCGGTTGAATTAAAGGAAGTGTTGAATTAAGGTTAGATGATTAGCTAATCATCTAACTCATTAAAATAATATTTTTTAAAAATTACTTTGTAATATAAATTATTGATATAAATTGAAACCATTGTGTGTATACTTTTTGCATTATTTTTTATTTTCATGATTAACTTTTAGTATAAGGGACAAAATGGCATAATACATACAGTATAACCTCGTTAATTTGACACACGCAAATTCGACACTCTACCTTAATTCGACCATATTCTGATGCCCCGACCTCCGACCTATCAAATAACAAGCCGTAATTCAACAGTATCGATAATACGACAGTCCCGATAGTTCGACCATTTTAAATTTCTAAATTTCGACAGTTGAATGTTTTTTTACATACAACTTTACCACTAAACGGTAAAGGCGGCAAGTGGCGATGACGGCGGGCGCTGATAGGATCGCGCATTTTGATTTCTGTTAGTTTAAGTTTCACTTTGCAGTGCTGTTGCGCAATGTCACGAGTGTTGTTTATTTTAACGCAGGAATTTAGGAATCGCGCGCTAATTAATAATATTATTTTCTTTTTAATTTTCAGCATTGAAATATTTTAGTTTAGAGGGGGTCGGTGGAAGGATGGTCTAAACCGTTGGTTTACGACCGCTACGACCCGGGTTCGATTCCTGCATTGGGCACTTTTTTCTGATAAAAAAAAAATGCTGCAATGGCCCCCGATTCTTGCAAAAGTCCAACCCCACCAACGAGTGCAAGTAACCAACCGGGGCTCTGGCACATTTGTAAGTGCAAAGTCGAACTGTTTTTCACATGTGTGGACATGTGGTGCACTTACAGTAAAAGCAGTCGCCTTCTACCCACCATGATTATCATGGCCTGTACCACGTGTACTAGGGATAAGCAAAAAAAAAATTGACAAATGATTTCCTTTTAAATAAATAAATCTTCATAAAATGTAGCCACAATGATTATAATAACATTTTATTTCAATATTCCATTTCCATGTTATAAAAGATTTAAACACAAAATCAATAACACCTGCAGCAGCAGTGGATGTCTTTAATACAATAATTAAAACACATTCCAGAAAAAGAAAGACATGCATATATATATATTTTTTTAATATACCATCTGGAATACATCCTGAATAGGATTTCGGTGCAAAAACAGACATCTATAAAGGAATTTTTAAAAAGATCTTCATGATTATTTTGACGTGACAACGTCTTAAATTAGGTTGCGGCTGGGAGTCAATTATGAAAAAGTGTAACGCCCGGTAACGTTACGATGAGTCACCGAACGAGAGTGCTGCGCGCGCAGCGCTAGAGAATTAGGCGCATTGAATCGGCGCATGCTTGTCTCTGTCTTTGTCTTTCTCGAACGTTCTTGGCGTTGGAAAAACAAGAAAGCGTCATAATACAAGTTCACACGTGTGGTTAAAGTATCGTCAGCTGTGTCTGTAGTGAAAATGTGGAGTGCTTAGATTCGTCATTTACAACAATAAAGGTAAATAATTGTACACTGATATTTCATTATCGTAAACTATGATTGATTGATTAATTGTTAGATTGACACAAAAGTTGAGAAACTGAGTTTATAGGGTATGTCATACTATTGATAAATGTTGATAGTGTTAAGTAAATTATTAGTTTAAAATTAAATAATTAATTAATTATTATTTTACAAATTTTAAATAGTTTCAAATTTATTTAGCAAAAATTTGAACCTTCGATCTGAATAAATGTTTTGATTTTCGAATTGATTCTTTAAAATTACAAATATTAAGAAAAAGTGGCAGATATAAGAAAACTTTATTGAAACTGTGTTGAGCAAGAATTTTAACATCTAATTTAAGTAAATGTTTTAATTTTCAACTTCATCATTTACAATTACAAATTTAATTTAATTTCAAATTTATTTAGCAAAAATTTGAAACTTCGATCTGAATAAGTGTTTTGAATTTCAAATACCAACGCGGCTGGTGGAGTGGCGATCTATCGTAAATTATCATCGACATCTACGGCGGAAGTGTTCCAAGTTGCGATTACAGACGTAACTCGTGTCATTAAAACCAAGGGTGACATGTGCATGACTGAAGTTACTTGCTTCGCCGCTAATACTAGCTTCAAGTTTATACTCGGTGCTGTATATATTCATCCAGGAGCTAGTATGCAGGATATTGGAATGTTACTATGGCAAGGACTCAGTCCGTACATTCACAACAGCCAGTACGTGCCACCGTTCGTGCAAGTTGATTCTAGTATACCGATTCTTCTGTGTGGTGATTTTAACAAAAACGTAAAGCCTGACAACTCGTTTCTTAATTTCATGAAAAATACGTATAATCTTGATTGCGTATCAAACGTTTCTAAGTCAACTACGTTAAAAGGAACAACTATCGACTTGACTTTCGCAAGACACATTACAGCAGAAACACTTCCTTTCATTTCATATTTCTCCTATCATCGTCCTATCCTCAACAAAATCACTCAAATAGGAATTAGTTAAGTTTAAGTTTACATGTACAATGTTTTAGTAAACAAAATATATTTCTATAGTTAAAATTTGTGCAATTCTTATTTTCATTCAATTCCTTGTTCCTATTGTGCAATTTAAATATATTCATATCAATAAATATTCTACCGTTGTCACGTAAAATCTTCGCCCGTAAAACCGACTTTACAGGCAACCATTGTTTTTTTAAATATTATTTTTAAATTTTCTTTCAACTGCTATATTCTTTAATTAGAATAAAATATTATTTGTAATTATTTATGTTTCAAAAATATGTATTATTGCCATTTTGTCCCTGATATTAAAGTTAACCATGAAAATAAAAAATAATACAAAAAGTACACACACAATGGTTTTAATTAATATGATCAATTTATATTACAAAGCTATTTTAAAAAAAATACTATTTCAGCGAGTTAGATGATTAGCTAATCATGTGAATAACTAATTCAACACTTCCTTTAATTCAACCGAAAGCTCTGATCCCTTGGGGTGATGAATTAAAGAGGTTCGACTGTATTTTTGAAACATAAATAATTACAAATAATATTTTATTCTAATTGAAGAATATAGCAGTTGAAAGAAAATAAAAAGAAAATTTAAAATATTATTTAAAAATAATCATGAAGATCTTTTCAAAAATTCCCTTATAGATGTCTGTTTTTGCACTGAAATCCTATTAAGGATGTATTCCAGATGGTCTATTTTTAAAAAAACATGCATGTCTTTCTTCCTCTGAAATGTGTTTTAAATAACAAGGTGTTTTTAATGTATTAAAGGCATCCATTGCTGTGCAGGTGTTATTGATTTTGTGTTCAAATCTTTTATAATAACATGGAAATAGAATATTGAAATGAAATGTTATCATAATCATTGTGGCTACATTTTATGAATATTTATTTATTCAAAAGGAAATTATTTGTAAATTTTAAAATAACTAATATATTTCAATGCTGAAAATTAAAAAGAAAATAATATTAATTAGCCCACGATGCCTAAATTCATGCGTTAACCCTTAATTACTGGCGTTCGGCTTGAAAGGCCGTGTGAAAATTAAGAATGTTTGAAAATTTTCAAAATGCATCATTTTTCATCAAAATTTTAGGTAGCTTAATAAAATGCATTTATTTGAAGAACTTTGCATTTTAAGAGAAATCTATTTTGTCTATTTTGAGTTATTAAATCAAACGGCCTTTAAAGCCGAGTGCCAGTAATTACGTCACTGGGAATTTTAGCGTCCCTATTACTGGCTGTTTTACTTTTGGTTTTATAGACATTCAAACGCACCAAATAAGTTGAGCATTCGTTTTTTTTTATTACTCTTGCTTCAATTATCTATATTCTAAATTGTGTTTTGTGATTGTAATTTGTATAATATAAGTTCAGTTCCACTTTTGGTTTTTCAAAAAGCAAAACTTTGGTATCTTATGTCCCTAAAATTGGAAAATCCGTTATATTACTCTCCACCATGCATTCGGCCACAACAATGGATCAAGAAACTGCTGAACAATAAAAGCCTGAGATAATCACATTTTATAATATGACCATAGGTGGTGTGGATGTAGTTGATCAGAAATGTATCATGTATTCTGTTGGAAGAACCAAAAGATGGTCCCTGTGTTTATTTTTTAACTTTTTGGATGTGGTTGCAATAAATTCAGCAGTAATTTATAAGGCTGTCAAGCAAGACGGTGTAATGGCTCGAAAAGATTTTATAAAGCAGCTTGCTGCAGCTCTACAACTAATGAGAGATGCCTTGAATATGAGAAATCAAGTTAGATAATGTATTAAGAAAAATCAATAAGTGGTGTGAAAGTCGTAAATTAAAATTGTCAGATGAAAAAACAAAAATATTATATTTATATAAATACAATAGCGATATAATAGTCTCAGGTAGCAAGTTAATTAAACCGGTTGAAGAACTTAAGATCCTAGGAGTGACTATTAAAAATCCCGAGTCAGAAGCAAACTGGACTTTAGGCCTCACGTTAACGAAGTGATCATAAAAGTAACTAGAGCTTGTGGATACCTATTTGGCCTGACAAAGAAAGCATGGGGTCTAGACTTTAGACGAAGACTGATATTGTATAAGACATTATATCGAAGTACAATTACTTATGGTTATCCAATATGGTATCCATTCATAAACAAAAAGTCTAAGGACAAACTAAATTCTCTTCAATATAATATATTAAAACATTGTATACAGGCCTACAGTACAACATCATCGGATTGTACACATATACTTGCACAAGTCCCCAAAGTTACTGAATATATCGAATCTAACATGTTGAAAACCGAAATAAATTACAATCGATTTGACTCTTCAAGTAGGAATATAATTTCTGATTATATAAGGGAAAAATTGCAGAAATACTATGAGAAGACTAATACCATTTTCAAGTCCTTCTTCACTGATTCCCAAATACCCAAATATGTCAAGCCAAATTTTTACAATGTCCAATTTTTTACTGGACACGGTAACTTTAGATCATATTTGTACAATGTCAGAAAGACGGACTCGCCTAAATGCTCATGTGGTGCAGAAGAAGAAAATCCTGTACATATTCTAACGGACTGTCGACTTGTAGAGGACTTGAGAGTCAAAAATCAAATAAATATAAATTGTCTAAATCAAATAGTTAATAAAAGATATATGTATATAAATTTTAATAGATTTTGTAGAATGTTTTTTTAGTAATAGATAGCCTGGGCTGTAATAACTGGTATATAGTTATAAGCTGTAAATAGCTCTAAATTTCTGATCTTATCTGTGATGTTCACTAATATTCATTATAGGGTAATTAAATCGTTAACTAAATGACAAATATGTTAATAATTTCTATTTTAATAACTAAAATCATATTAATAATTACTGTAAATAAGCTCCCAAACTTGTGTATGCATGCAAATATCCAAGACGGATATCGCGTGCTTTGTAAATGATAATAAAATAAAATAAAGTCCAAAATTTGTCAAGAGATCTGCAAGTATTAATTCAGATGCATGCTGGAACTTCATCACTTGAGGTAGGCAAATATTTATTTGATATTCAAACAAAATATCAATAAAGTATGTTCTCTAGGAATCCACAAGCAGCAGTCCTTGTCCCAACAAACGCAAAAGATTCTACCTATGTAAAAAAGATCGTCGAACTCAAATGCAATGCAAAAAATGCAAAGAACCAATCTGCAAAGATCATTCTATTGAAATATGCTTGAATTGTGCACCTAATCATGAATAAAATATTTTAGATAGAATTTTCTAGAATATTGTGGCGAAGAAATATTTTATTATTTAATTTAATATTATTCAATGAAAATATTCAACAGATTATAAAAATATATATTACTCTGTATTTGTAAAATCATCTTTAACCCGGCATTGCGCGCGCCGGGTGAAAATTACCCATGGCAACATTTGAATGGAGAATTAACCAATAAAAAATCGGTTGGCGGAGATGTGGTTTCGTTTAGCTTCCTGACTCATCAATTAGTCTAAAGTTTTGGTTTCACATTTTGACAGCTCCCACTGAAATTCCATCTATTGTCACTGTCGGGTAAAATTACCCGGCGCGCGCACTCACGTAATTTTTTTGTTGCATATTTTTTATAACATTTTTTAAAGTGAGATAAATAATTCGAATTAATAATTTAAAAAATAACTATAATAGGTTGATATATTTATCAGCCTATAATTCTATATAAAATGGAGGGAAGAAGGTCATATTTTTTAGATCAAGAAGAGATTGTTGTAGAAGGTGATATTGAAGAAGATAATCTAAATGAACATTTTTATGGTAGTGACACTGGAATATATTCAGATATGGGAATTTTTTGGAATAAGGGAATTATCCCACAAACACATTTTTATATAGGGAGAGCCTCGAAAATCAAATGGTTCAAAAATTGTCCTTCACAAACAGTAAAGCTGAGAACGCCTAATGTCATTACACATTTACTAGGCTTGAAAGGTGAAGAAGCAAAAAATTAAAATACACCTTTAGAAGCTCTTCTGAAGAAAATTCTTGAAATGTTTGGCCCTTGAACTCATCAAAGAGCAACTAAATCAAAGAAAAATCATTTCTTCACTGCCTAAAAGACTATTAAAAATTTCCTTTTTTTACAGATAAGTTAATTTAAATCATAAATGTATACTCTAAATATTTATTTCAATTATTTTTTAGAAGGCACTTCAAGCCATAAAGAAGGTCAGGAACCGCAAGATAAAGCTTCCTACCAGATGTAGTGTATCCCTCCAGTAAGGACAGGAAGACCTCGACTTTGTGCCATAAATGTGCAAAGCCAATTTATAAAGGACATACAATTGCAGTTTGCAATGATTTGTCTAAAATATCCTCATGGAATTTTAAATATTTAATATTGAAAAGGAGCAATAGTTTCATATTTTATATGCCATTACCAATTTTGAGGATTATTCAAGAATAGTTTTTAAAATGTTTAATCTGTGTAAAAAATATAAATATTTTATTAATAATTGCCTTTTTTGAAAATTAAAATGTTGTTACTTTGAAATAGAAAAGGTTTTCTTTTTCCTCAGTTAATATTTATATTCAAAATATGTAATTTTAATATCGGGTAAATTTCACCCAGCGCGCGCAAGTACGTTACATTTTTAGCGCGCGCGCTCGAGGGTTAAAATATTTCTTTGCTTGATTGCTTAAGATTCCCTAGCTGTAGATAGTTTGGCTGACTTGTTAATAATTGTCGACTCGTCGCTGTGACGTCATCAATAAATACTTTTACATCTTAGGATATTTCAAGGCTTGATTTCTACGCTACAACTGGTGAAGAAGCTGGATTGATACTCATTCAGAAAAAAACGTAAAATTGATTCGGTTGAGCAAGAAGAAACAACCATGAACAGCAAGAAAGAAGCAACAAATCAGGTAGGTTCATTTTTTTATACAACATTTACCTAGAAACCCCTCAATATTCTCTGGTGAGGGTGCTGAAGATCCCCATAACTGGTTGAAAAAGTATGAACGTGTGGCGAAGCATAACCAATGGGATGAAACACTTTGTCTCGCCAACGTTTACTTTTATTTGACTGGCACTGCTCTCAAATGGCTTGAGAACAATGAGGAGAGCATCCTGACATGGAAGGAGTTCATGACCCAGGTAAAATCAGTTTTCGGAAAAAAACAAAAACTTGAGGTTACGAGCAGAGAAAACCTTAAAAACTCGCGCACAATTAAAAGGTGAAAGCACCGAATTTTATATTCAAGACGTCCTGCGCCTCTGCAAAGAGGTAGACCCTCATATGAATGAGGAAGATAAAATATCCCATTTGATGAAAGGGATTGCAGAGGAGCTCTACCAGGCACTTCTCCCAAGAGATGCACATACCACTGAACAATTTGTCACCGAGTGTCGCCGCATTGAAGCGCTACATTGTAAGCGAGTGACCCCAACCAGTTACGAGCAACTACCAAATGTGGTGTCTCTCAGTGATCATGATGACAGGGCAGATCTGTCATCTATGATTAGGCAAATGGTTCGGGAGGAGGTACAGCGAGCATTAGCCTCTCCTCGAGAAGAACCAGAAATTTCTGCAATTGAACATATGGTGCAGCAAGAAATTGAAAAAACAATTGCGCCAATTTCTAGAAGTTTCCCTCAAAATAGAGCGCCAAGGCCATTACCAAGCCCTAGGTACGAGTTCCAACCCAGAAATTTCCAACCTAGACCGCAGCAGCCGAAACAATAAACGGAAGACGCGATACCAACGAATGGCGAACCACTGAAGGTAAGCCAATCTGTTTCCACTGCGGACGCCCTGGCCACGTGCGCTACTGCCGTGACAGGAGGAGAGAATATGAAGAAATACAAACTTGGAATTACAAACAGAGAGATAGACAAGAGCCTAGAACATTCTATAATTCTCGGAGCAGCCAAGAGCCCAACGACGACCTGCCAAGAGAAAATATACGCTGCTACCGAAGCCCCTCTCCTTACACTGGCCGAAAAGGACAACATTCGTCTCCTGAGAGAAGACCCAGCCAGTCGCCTCGCCATTCCCGTTAGGAAAAACTAATTAGACGTTACTTCGGCCCATACAAAGTAACCCGAAAAATATCTGATGTGACCTATGAAGTTGAAACATTCGGAAATCAGCAAGGTCGTCGTAAAACAAAAGATTTAGTTCACATTTGTAGGATGAAACCTTATTTAAACCCAGAGGACCAGGAGGACCACCTAGAAGAGGACCCAGAAGATGACTCGACAAACTTCCAGGAAGAAGACATCCCCACTGAACGAACACAACAACCACAGACCCGCGAAGAGATCTCAGGCCCTATCACCCGTTCTTGAGACTGAGGATGTAAGACTCCTTCTGAGCATCGGGTCGATGCTCTTTATAGGAGGAGGCTATGTGGCGAAGAAATATTTTATTATTTAATTTAATATTATTCAATGAAAATATTCAACAGATTATAAAAATATATATTACTCTGTATTTGTAAAATCATCTTTAAAATATTTCTTTGCTTGCTTGCTTAAGATTCCCTAGCTGTAGATAGTTTGGCTAACTTGTTAATAATTGTCGACTCTTCGCTGTGATGTCATCAATAAATACTTTTACATCTTAGGATATTTCAAGGCTTGATTTCTACGTTACAATATATATATAGAATACTAGACGAATGACCCGGGCAACGCCCGGGTTTACATGATTAAATGTATTATTCAAACACATTAAACATGTGCCCGTTGGCTGCCAGCGAGTAAATGTCTGCGCCCGTTGACTCCCGGCGAGCAAGTGACTGCTCCCGTCGGCTGCCGGCGAGCAAGTGGCTTCCCGGCGCATGCGCGCGCACAGGGAAGCCACGTGCTCGCAGGCGGCCAATGGGCGCGCCCCGCCATCAGATCCACCACGTTCTAGAGAGCGCTGCTCGTGAGCTATTTAGAATAATTTGAATATATAGTTTTAATAATTGATTTATATATTTTTTAAAATAGCCTATCGTCATCCTCGTTTTTTTTTACCTATGTATGGAAATTTTGGTTTGAATTAGTGAACTACTGCGAATTTGTATACCGGACATACAGACCAACCAACAGACAAACATTCATTTTTATATATATAGATTTTAGATATTTAGATAGAAAGAGTTTCTTGTAAATTTTCATTTAATTTTGTTTAGAGCTCTGTTTATTCGAAAGAAACAAAATATTTATTCTTTGGAAATTATGTGAATACGTTTAATTTCTTTTTAATATTATAATTACATGGTTATTATTGATTTTAAAAGTTGGCCTGAGAGGCCGAACGCCAGTAATTGTGTAACAAAATTAGGCGCCAGTAACTAAGGGTTAAAAAAAAACAATAACACTCGCGACATTGTGCAACGGTACTGCAAAGTGAAACTTAAACTAACAGAAACCAAAAGTGCACAGGCGCGATCCAATCGGCGCCCCGACGACGCCAATCATCGCCGCCATAATACCTTTTTAGCGGTACAGTTGTATGTAAAAAAACATTCAACTGTCAAAATTCGAATTTTAAAATGGTCGAACTATCGGAACTGTCGTATTATCGATACTGTCTAATTATGGTTTGTTATTTGATAGGCCGGAGGTTGGGACATCAGAATATGGTCGAATTAAGGTAGAGTGTTGAATTTGCGTGTGTCGAATTAACGAGGTTATACTGTATATTTTTAAAACAGATAAGGCACAATTTGGATTATAGATTTATAAACACAAGGTAATAAGACTAAATCCAAATAAATAGTGTGTGACATTTCGGTAACAGTGTTGTTACCATCTTCATACAAAAGTGGTGAAATTTTTTTGATGTTTAATTCTAAATTCAGCACTTTTGTCTGAAGATGGTAACAACGCTGTACACCCAATATCAATAAAATCAAAAACAAAGTCAATAAATTTATCAAACTCTTTGATACAATAGTGAGAGCTGTCCTGATGTATGCCGCTTCATTGTGGGCAACAGAACATAAAGACTTACTGGACAGTATACAAGACATATTTATCCGTAGGTTCCTAAATCTGCCCAGATACACTCCAGGCTACATAATCAGATTAGAAACCGGTCGTATCTCATTGAGTGTAACAGCTTTAAAATTAACCCTGAAGTATTGGCTGCGGGTGCTGAATATGAGCAGTGACAGATTGCCACGTATATGTTTTAATAGAACACAGGAACTGTCTAATGCTTCGGGCACACCCATCGGTTTCATTAAAAAGCTCACCAATCTGCTTAACAATAATGGATCCCCTGCACTTGTTTCCTGTGATGATCCTGAAACGCTGAGGAGCGCGATTACAGGGCTCTTAAAAACAGCGGTAGACCGATCTATACAAAACGACCTTATAAGAATGGATAAATCTAAGCTATACTCTCACTACAAAGATATTCACTTATCTTTCATGACAGAGGGATACCTTTTAGGGGATTTTCCTTTCCCGGTTGTGAGACTACTTTCACAAGTTAGAATACTTTCAAGTTTTTTTAGAGAAAACCACACCAAGATGCTCAGCGGTGAGGACCCGATTTGTACCTTCTGTAATTCAAAACTAAAAAATGATATCACCCACTATATTTTGGATTGCTCTGCTTTGAAAGAAGAACCCTTATGCTCAAAACTGGGCAACTCTGTGCTTCACTTCCATCAATAATTGACAATATGACCCAGAATAAGTATATTGCTACGGCGTTTTATGGTTTCCACAAGTCCATATCTCAGAAGAAGGCCAAGTGACACTCACTCCTCACTTTCTTACTGCTACTCTTTTTGTGTTGTTTTTCTTGCTTCCATCTTTCTTCTTTTTTTTTTTTCTGTTTATATTGTTGCTTCCTTTGTCTCACTGCTTTGTTCTTATGCATACCTCTGGTGAATCCTGTATAGGGTCAGTGACCCTAAATAAAGGCTTTTTGTTGTTGTTGTTGGTAACAATGCTGTTACCGAAACGTCACACACTATTTATTTGGATTTGGTCTTATTACCTTGTGTTTATTTTTTTTTTAATTTAACAATAATTTATGGCAAAGAAAACTACTTAGTAGGGCCTGGCTCATCTGTCAAGGAGTTTTGTAAATTCCAAGTCACATTTTTATTGTATGGCTTATATAGCTGACAATTCTTGAAGAACTTTTGGTAGAGATATTTGGATCGAAATATAAATACTGAAAACTAAGTACCAGCTTAAACACTCTCAAAATAACACTATTAACTGGATAGAATTGATTACTACAAGGTGAAAACACCAAATCCAAATAACAAAATTATATGTAACATTTCAGTAACTGGGTTGCTTCCATCTAACAAAATTTCTTAATGATAAGGCACAATTTGGATTATAGATTAGAAACACAAGTAAATAAGACCAAATACAAATAAATGGTATGTGATGTTTTTGTAACAGCGTTGTTACCATCATGGTAACAATGCTGTTACCGAAACGTCACATACTATTTATTTTGATTTGGTCTTATTACCTTGTAGTTCTAATATACTAGCCGAATGACCCGGGCAACGCCCATGTTTTACCCGATTGAATGTTTTGATTCAAATACTATTTGTTACAATTATGAATTGGCGCCTTAAATAAATGCATATGTTAGTTAATAACTATAGCCTATGTGCTTTATCTGTCTATGTACTGTTGGCTTCCGTAGGCGTCTCTTACTGGGAAAGAGAGGATTCCATTTGGTTATTAACTAATATATGCATTTATTTAAGGAGCGACCCGCTCCAACACAATGGTTACAAAAACGAAGAAGCGAGTGGGGGGGGGGGGGCAAAGGTGGCGTGATCGTAGCCAACCAATAGGAGGGCGCCATTCCAAAAAAAAAAGCAAACGGTGACAGAGATGAAGAATGACGCTCGTAACTGTATATAGAATAATTCAAATTGTGTCTTATCATAAAGAGGTTATATACGGGAGGGATGAAGTATGAAGATGGTTCAATATTCTAATAGAATGATCTGGAACATAGGAATTTCTCAAAACAAGGTAAAATACCACGATGGCTTACCCCTGTCTTATTACATCATAATGATGATCAAAATGAAGTGAGTAATAATACATGAAAGTTTGCAAGAAAAGTACTTGAGCTACTGAAGTAGACCAAGGAGGGATTGGTTGGATAATGCAATGAATGGACAAGAGAAAATACACTGAAGAGAATTATGAAATGGCATGCCTTTATGGCTGACTTCTATTGGTGATGGCAAACACAAGGTAATAAGACCAAATCCAAATAAATAAATAGCATGCGACCTTCCGGTAACAGCATTGTTACCAACCATACCAAACATCCCATACTATTTATTTATTTGGATTTGGCCATATTGCCTTGTGTTTATAATCTACGATCCAAATTGTGCCTTATTATTGGAGATGCCATTTCATTATGATAACTGCACTGGGGTGTTTGTCCTATGCCCTATAATGGAGAAAAAAAGGTATTTTTTGTGCACGCGCATATCTCCCTATATTTAGGATTTCTTGGCAGTTGGCTGGACTGATATTTAAATGTTTATTTGATGGTAAATAAAATGAATTGAGGTTGAGCAATAGGCACAATTGGTATCCACATTGGCAAATTCCATCATAAATTGTTGGCCAGAAGGCACTTTGAGAATCTTAGTAAACTTGATGTAAAAAAAAGTTTTCTTCATCTTTGTATTGACAATAGAAGCCATTTACAATCATCTTATAGAAATACTTTCTAAATTGATGTAGCAAAGATTTAACAAAATTACCTAGAGGGAACAAGGTAATAAGGCCAAATCCAAATGAATAGTGTGTGGTTTCAGTAACAGCGTTGTTACCAAAATTTCACACTATTTAAATGAATTTGGTCTTATTACCTTGTTTTTATAATCTAAATTCCATATTGTACCTAATCATATCTTGAGGAAAAGAAATGAGTGTGTGTGTGTGTGTGTGAATAAAAAATAATTTAGTTTAATCCTATATGGACAAAACTATTTGTTTGGGTAGAATATATTTAAAATTGAAACCGCACAATATTTCCCATACATTTGTACACTGTTTGAGGCATGGGTTATAATTTGTAATGCTCATTTATTGAGTCATTTTTCTCAAAGTTTAATGTCATTGACCTTATTTTCAAACATTACAAATTAATAAATGCTTGTCCATAAAGGGTTAAGTTTCCTGGGTCAACTCTGGCTCCTATCAATGTGACTGACCTACTCAAGTATGGCTTGATACCTTGAGAGAATTACATTGTATTAAAGTGGTGGCTTTTAACAACTTGCTAAATACAAATTCATCCGTATAGAATATCTAGAACCTCTCTGTAAAAAACATCACCTAGTTGTAGAATCAGCGTACTTTAGGGAGAGATATCCTCTTACCGGAAAGTTGCTAAATAGTAAAAATGGTAAATTTGCAAATGAAAACTGTTCTTTATAGAGAGGTGTTCTCTAGCAGGAGTGTCCTCTCATTGAGGTGTGTTCTACTGTATATACATCAAGTATGGGTTAAGTGAAGACTTTTAAAAAGAGAAGAGGAACATTTTTCCCCCTTTTAGAGAAATGTGACTTGTGTTGTTTACATCGCCTGCTCCAGCCAGTTTGACTGAATCTCATGGAACGTTGCTAAGAGTGAAGTGGTATTCCAAGTAGAAAGATGGTGACATTAACTTATACTGAGTACAACACTATTATCTCTTCAACACCTCAAATATCATTTCATTTTCTTTTTAAATATATTTATTTTTTTAACATCCATTCATGATTTTTTATAAAAATTACAAAACTCAACTGTCTGTAAACAAAAGTGTTATGATACATGGTTTTATTGCACCCCGGTGTTGACTGGTTCCAATGTATAGCTGAGTGTAGTCCTGTCAAAGTTGAGTACAAACTGGCCAAGAGTACCATCGTACCTGTTCTTTAGTACCTGAAGGTATCTTCTGTTCTGGGAGTTGTTGACGGATGGGTACTGTAAGGCGAGGATGTTGTCTGCTTCTTGTCCCACCCGTACGCTACCGTAGAGGGAGTTGATTGTCAGCATGTCCTCCTTCTCTTTCCGTGGATGTGACACAAGTGTGAGGTGACAGTTATGTTCTGATGCAAATCTCCGGAAAGCTGTAGTTGCCTGATCTTGTAGTAATAACAGTTTATCACTGATTTTATCACTGTGGCCAACCATGAACTGTAGGTTATCAATGATAATATGATTGACATCATAGACATATGCGGCATGGCTCATGATTCCAATGGTTTCTGAGAGGGTGGTATGCCCATTGAATTTGATAAAGTAGATGGGAAGACTGTCTAACTCGGGAAAGGCTCTTTCAAGTTCTTCAATGTTATTCTTAAGAGAAAATTGTTTGAGCATGGTATTGATGAGAGTGTAATTAGGAATCTCAAAGCTGCCCCATAGGGTTCGTACACCCTGTAAGGCCAAGTCTAGGGAGTATTCACTGAGAAAAGTTGTCTTGCCTGTTCCAGTTTTCCCAGTGAGTAGAGTCATTTCACCAGGGCGATGGCCTTTCAGCACTTGATTCAATGGTGCCATCCTCTTCCACTTGGTGCCGTTGAACAACTCAATATTGTACAAACGAGCAAGGACTTCATCTTTGTAATAGGAAGCCTTGACAATATTAGGATGTTGGATTGGTTTAGAACATTCAATAATTTTCTTAATATTTATTTTCTTTGTGAATGTTTCAAGGGGGGCTGTTTGGCCAAAATATGGACGAATCATGTAGGAACGATCTTTACCCAGTTTTTTGGCAAATGGTTTGTAACGTTGCCAATCTTCCGCTGAACTGGTGAACCAAATGATGATTTTGTTAAATTGTTCCAAGAGTGGAAGAACTTCTTGTGGAAGAGTAGCTGCTCCCATGGATAAGTTGATGGCAGGGACTTTGCTTTCTTGGTTAACTACTAAGGCATCTTGAGGAGAGGCTGTTAGTACAATCTCTGAATGCATTTTATTTACTTTTGACCAGCCAAATATACCAAATGGTGGAAAATCGGTTGGAAAATACTTTGTCTCTTCCAATCCAATATATTTAATGCCTACTACCTGTTTGGCCCAATTTTCAAATGGAAACATGAGGTATTTATGATCAGCTGTCATTCTTATCCGATATTTATGTATGATCTTTGGGGAGATTCCAGATAAGTTAAACCTTCTTAAATGCTTGTCTAACTCTCTCACATCTAGAGATCCTAGTACAATTCCTTTTGAGAATTCTTTCTTTACAGAAACTAGGTGATTCTGAGGTGAAAATAGGTTCTCATCAATAGGCAAAGATGAAATATTTTCTTGATGTAAAATTAGTGTTTGCAATTGTGCCCATGATCCACTTTTTGAACAACAATATGAAACAAACCATCCTGTAAGCTTGTTAATGTACATGGGATTTAATTTGGATTTGCATAAAGGACAATTCAATATAATACAGGCATGGCCATTTCTATATTCAATTTTATTTTTATTTAAAAATTTATACACAGTATTAGTTTCTAGTAGGGTTTGATCTGGGGATAATATCATTGAATGCTTACTCCTTTGAATTATAACTCTTTGCGAGCAATATGTATGCAATTTTAAAAACCTATACAAAATGTGACTTGACTTTGAAAGACTTTTAAATTTGGACCCCATTTTAAAAAAGTGTTTTGTAAGGGAACAATGTAAATATGTATTAACATAAGGTAAATGTTAAATGCTTTTAAATATAAATAGCTTTTTGTGGTCGATTCTTACTTGCATGATTGCATTCCAATTGATTGTATGATGCAAAATTGTGCCGTTACCAAAATAAAACAAACAGAAACAATTTTTAAAATAAGGCCATGTGATTTTTGTTATCATGCTCCTTTTGAATATTTAGCTCTATTTTGGTAAAGTGAAGAAATAATATTAATTGATTTCTTATTGAAAAATAATTTGTGTAAAATATTAAATAATTTACCTTCCATATTTCTAATTCAAGCTCGAATATTTACGTGTAACATTTTGAATTTTAAAAGTTCAACAAGAGGATGCCAATATTCTACGAGTAATTATTTGTAACAAAATGCATTTTTTGTGAGAAATAGTGTGTGTTGCGTTTTTTAAACAATTATTCTAAATATAATTGACAATTTTTCTTTAATTTTTTTCTATTACAGGGATTAAAATCAATAACTTTTATTATAATATGTTTATATTTTAAAATATTTCTATTTACTAGGCAAAAAAAAAAACATTAGAACATGAAATATTGGTTATATATATATACTAGCGGACGTACCCGGCTTCGCCCGGGTTTTACCCGAGTAAAGGTTTGTCTAACGAACATTTGTTAAAACAATTCTCTATAAACTTATAAAAAAAAAAAGATATATTTTGATAATTTGAAAATCGTAAATTTGAATCTCTCGATAAAGTGAACATTTTTTTCCCGGTCCCTGTGCCGTGTCATCCTGAATTTTGTCTTTCCTAATTTTCTACATTACAAAATCATCGTTTTATCTAGTGAACACTTTTTCCCGGTCCCTTGAAAAATACTCGATAAGTTGAATAAAATCAATATTAATTGGTTCCCTCGGTAATTGGAAGTTAAAGCAATAGTATCTTTGCTTTGTAATTGTATCATTATTCTTGTCTCAAATAAATTGCCGTGTCATCCTGAATTTTGTCTTTCCTAATTTTCTACATTACAAAATCATCTTATCATCATGATAATATTTAGAGCAGATTGTTGAATTATAACAGATAAATTAGAATATTTATCTTGATTATTTTAAAGCGAAAAGTTATTTCAAAAATTTTATTCGCTAGAAACCTTCCCAGTACTATACTAAATAACTTCCCAAAGTTTCATGGCGTTCCAATGAGTGGTTTGGTCAGGCATAAAGGACAAACAGACACACACACACATACATTCATTTTTATATATATAGATATACTAGCGGATGTACCCGGCTTCGCCTGGGTTTTTTTTTACCCGAGCAAAGGTTTGTCTAACGAACATTTGTAAAACAATTCTTTATAAACTTATTAAAAAAAAAGATATATTTTGATAATTTGAAACTCGTAAATTTGAATCTCTCGATAAAGTGAACATTTTTTTCCCCCGGTCCCTTGAAAAATACTCGATAAGTTGAATAAAATCAATATTAATTGGTTTCCTCGGTAATTGGAAGTTAAAGAAATAGTATCTTGCCTTGGAATTGTATCATTATTCTTGTCTCAAATAAATTGCCGTGTCATCCTGAATTTTGTCTTTCCTAATTTTCTACATTACAAAATCATCGTTTTATCTAGTGAACATTTTTTTCCCGGTCCCTTGAAAAATACTCGATAAGTTGAATAAAATCAATATTAATTGGTTCCCTCGGTAATTGGAAGTTAAAGGAATAGTATCTTTGCCTTGGAATTGTATCATTATTCTTGTCTCAAATAAATTGCCACGATATCCTGAATTTTGTCTTTCCTAATTTTCTACATTACAAAATCATCATTTTATCTATTCTCCCAATATATATGTTGTAGATAAATGATAAAACTAACTTTGACTTTTGCGCAATTAATAGGTAGAAAATCTTACTTTTGATAAATAATCTTTAAGATAATAAACTTAGTGATAAGAAAATTAATAGATAAAAAAACTTGTTAACATCGTCGCAATGGAGGCGCTGCTTTCGAGTTAAATCTACAAATCTGCAAATAACTCTAAGGATATTCAAGATATTCAAGAAATTATTTTTCAAAACCCTTCCCGGGGATATAGCTAATAATATCCCAAAATTTCACGGCGATTGGATGTATGGTTTTTGAATCTATAGAGTACAGACAGACAAACATACAGACAGACATTCAATTTTATATATATAGATTAAAAATAAAGAAGGCATCTCCTGACCACGAGCACATGTGCTTTTTAGATGGCAGAGCGCCATCTAGTGGAGCAAAAATAAACTAAAGGTTTATTTAGCTTGCTCCGTGATATTTGGCCAACCCAATTTCTTGATAAATCAAGAAAAGCCATCCACGAACGCGTTTCGCGCTGTTGGCGCTCGTCAGTGTGGAGTAGGCTGTAACCACTGCGACTAAAAATATTTTTTGGTCCCAATGGCTTCCCGAGAAATCAAGAAATGGGTATTTAAGGCCAAATTTGCGTAAAGACGCTTAACACATGAAAAACAATAGAAAAAAATAAAATATAAGTGGGTCAGGTGTTGATATTAAAAATAAAGAAGTCATCTCCTGGCCACGAGCACATGTGCTTTTTAGATGGCAGAGCGTCATCTAGTGGATCAAAAAAAAAAAAAAACTAAACGTTTATTTAGCTTGCTCCGTGATATTTGGCCAACCCAATTTCTTGATAAATCAAGTTTGTGGATGGCTTTTCTTGATTTATCAAGAAATTGGGTTGACCAAATATCACGGAGCAAGCTAAATAAACGTTTTGTTTATTTTTGCTCCACTAGATGGCGCTCTGCCATCTAAAAAGCACATGTGCTCGTGATCAGGAGATGCTTTCTTTATTTTTAATATCAACGCCTGACCCACTTATCTTTTATTTTTTCTATTATTTTTTCATATATATATGTGGCAATATAATAATAAGGTGGGGAAAAAGAAATAAGGACACCACAAGTTTGGAAGGGGAATCCCAGACAACCAGAGAGAGAGGCGGGCCTGGCAACAGCCGGGCGGCCGTTCGTTGAACACAATCCTCAACTGTCCTAGAAGTCCCGAAGTGTTAACTGACCGGGCCCCAATGGTGGCCCCTTGGAATGTCGCTGATGTCTAAAGTGACCGGTCCTTACACTCCCGTCTCTCTCTGGGTTGACTGTAGGCTTGCTTTATTATTCCTGGAAGAGTATATATTATGACATATGGCCTGTTGAAGAAGGCTGAACATGGTTTGAGTATACTTAAAGCTGGAGAAGCCAGTAATAGAGAAAATAATTTTATAGTTGAAATTATTTAAGGTTATCGTGACATAGTTTTATATAAATAAAATATTGTTTAGTACACAGGTAAATATTATTTACAAGCAGTTTTACAACAGCAGAGAGTTTGATATTTGTTTAATTTAGTTAGAATATTTATGTTTATATAAAGGTTTAATATAATTTTTCTATGATTGTGTAAATATTCATTGAATTTATCATCACCACCTTTTTTGTTTACAAAAATGTTATATGAAAAATAAAGTAATGTAAATGAACGAAGTGGTTGCCCTCATGTTTACTGATCCAATGTTTTAATAATCTAAGGTTTATGTTGTAAGAAAATTATACATTGAGAAGAATTATACATTGGTTAACTCGAGCCGATTGAACGTAAGTAAAAGTCAAGTTAAAATTAAAAAAAAAGGGCAACTTATAAGTAATTTGTAACCATATTATCACTGAATAATTATTTTAAATATTCTGTGGTATATCATCATGAATATTTGCATAGTCATCACCCCTTACCATTCTTGTATATTATTACTTGTAAATAAATTCTTAGCAATAGTTTGCATTTTATAAATAAATTATTTTTACTTAAACTTTTGTTATACTCGTTATCACTACCGTGACAACTGGTGGAGAAGCTGGAATATTCCCTCGACGCCCAAGCCGTAAGAAGAAGCCGAAGACTACAAGGACTAGAACCTCAAGAAAACATCGCTATGATCAAGCAAGAGACACAGACAAAAATGGGTGAGTACCATTTTCAACCTTTTAGAAACCCTTCTATTTTTACTGGAGAACGCAACCAGAATCCAGAAAAATGGTTGAAAGAATTCCATCGCGTCGCTCGCTACAACTGCTGGGATGATTCAATGTGCCTCGCAAATGTTTATTTTTTCCTCCAAGGAACAGCGCACAGATGGTACGAAAATGTTGAAGAGAAAATTAATTCATGGGATATTTTTGTGAAAATGTTTTCTCAGAATTTCGGACGTCATGTCACCCAAAAAGATCAACTCGCAGAGAACCTCAAAACTCGAGCTCAGGGGAAGGAGGAGACCAGTGATTCTTACATTCAAGATGTTCTCCATCTGTGCAGAGAAGTGAATCCGGCTATGATGGAAAATGAAATAGTTGTACACTTGACGAAAGGAATATCGGAGGAGATATATCAGTCAATCATCATTTTAGACATTGCAAGTATCGATGAGTTCATCAAATGGTGCCGAAAAATCGAGGCTTCAAATAAAAAACGTGTAAAAAAACGTGTAGTATTCGACAGACTACCGAATGTTGCCGCCATCGATTCAGCAGACTCTGAATCAATGGAAGACTTAATCCGACGCATCGTGCGTGAAGAAGTTCATCGCGCACTAAATCCGGAGTCAACTACCCCTGAACCATCTTCTCTGAAAGAAATTATCCGAGAAGAGATTGAAAAAAACGTAGCTGCAATTTCGAAGCCTATTCAAAGGCCTCCGCCACGACAGTCGTACCCCAACCAAACACGTACATTCAACCAGGTTCCACGACGTCAGTACCCTACCCAAACGCCCATATATAACCAGACGCCACCACAACGAAGAACGGATGAATGGAGGACGCATGGCAACATCCCAATATGTTTTAATTGCGGCCGCCCAGGCCATGTTAAGCGATATTGTAGAGAACGCCGACAATGGACGCAGAGACCCGAAGGACATGCACCAAGCACCCAAGAACCTCAAATGGGTAACCACCAAGCCATAAGAAGCCAAATCTACCGCAGACAATCGCCGTATCCAAACAGAGGAAGATCCCCAAGACGCCAATCCATTTCCCCAGGCCGCCATACAAGCCAATCCCCACGCCGCTACAATCTAGAAAAAAACTAAGCGTCGCGTCTTCTTTCGAGGGGGAAGCCGCGGGTGTGAAAAACCCTCCATCGTCGACAGCCGCTAAATTACAACAAAATTATGTCGAAATCATCATTGATGACATTGCATTTTATGCTCTGGTCGATTCAGGTTCCTCTTTTTCAGTTATCTCTGATGGATTAAGACGACAATTAAAAAAGACCATGTTCAAGGATAGCGGAATGACTCTGAAAGTTGCTGATGGCAAGAATGTTACATCGATCGGCCGATGCACAATCAGCTTGAGCATCAATGGATTGGAACAGCCGCTTGAGTTTATCGTCCTCCCTAATAGTAACCCAAGTATTATCCTCGGATGGGATTTCCTAGAGGCATCAAATGCCGTGATTGATTGTGGACGCGCCGAAATCAGATTGGAAGAGGCCAAAGATGTACTAAATTCACCAGCTTCCATGGGAAAGGTTGTGGCTAGCAGAAGCGTCGTAATCCCAGCCGAATCTACCAAACTAATAAATGTTATGAGTGAAGAGCTTAATGGGCAAAATCAGGTACTTTTTGAACCTTCGAAAAAGGTATTAATAGGAAAAGGGTTAACACTTCCCTGTGCATTATTCAGGCTTTCCCATAATAAAGGAAAACTTTGGATCGTAAATTCTAGCACCACAGCTCAAATAGTCCCTAAGGGAATGTGCCTAGGAAAAATTCAAAGGGTTGAAGAAAATAACTTGACGGCTATTTCAGAATGTTCTGAATTTAATAAGGAGGCGAAAAATGCGAATCATGCCAGTCATGCTGATAAAAGTGACTCTAAATTTTTACAAAATTTAATTAGTGATGATTTATCAGAAGAGCAGCAGTCTCAAATCTTATCAATTTTAAAACGATATGATAAAATATTTGATAAAAATAATGAACCAGTAAAGCAAACTTCAGTAACCAAACATAAAATTGAAACTGGAAACCATCAGCCTATTAAGCATAGACCATATCGAGTCTCCCCTACAGAACGCCAAGCAATCCAAACGGAAGTGGACAAAATGCTAGACGCCGGGATTATACGTCATTCAGAAAGTCCATGGTCATCGCCGGTTATTTTAGTGAAGAAGAAGGATGGTAACTGGCGTTTCTGTGTGGATTACAGACGACTAAACAAAGTTACTAAAAAAGACGTTTACCCACTACCCCGAATCGATGATACACTTGACTCTCTGAAAGGAGCTAAATTTTATTCATCAATGGACCTTCGTTCAGGATATTGGCAAATAGAAGTCGACGAAGCAGATAGAGAAAAAACTGCCTTTATTACCCCTGACGGACTCTACGAATTCCTAGTCATGCCCTTTGGCCTGTGCAATGCCCCTGCAACATTCGAGCGCATGATGGACAAGATATTGAAAGGCCTGAAATGGACGATGGCCCTCTGTTATTTAGACGACATCGTGGTGTATTCCAAATCGTTCAACGAACATTTACACCGGCTTGAAATCATACTACAATGTCTCGACAAAGCCGAGCTACGCCTCAACCCAAAAAAGTGCCTTTTCGGAACCAAACGAATAAGAGTGTTTGGACACCTCGTCGATAGTAAAGGTATTTATCCCGATCCAGAAAAGATTGAAGCTATCGCCAAGTTTCCGACCCCAAAATCTATAACAGATGTGAGAAGCTTCATTGGCCTATGTTCCTATTATCGTAGATTTATCGAAAATTTTGCTGAGAAAGCTGCTCCTTTACATGAAGTACTCAAAAAAGATAATAAATTCACGTGGAACTCTGACCAACAGGATGCTTTTGATTCCTTGAAAAAAGCATTGATGTCTGAACCTGTTCTTGCCTATTTCGAAGAACAACTGCCAACCGAGCTCCATACTGACGCCAGCGGTTATGGAATTGGAGCTGTCCTCGTACAGATTAACGATGGGAAAGAGCGGCCAGTTGGTTATGCTTCAAGAACTTTATCTAAGGCGGAGAAGAATTACTCAACAACGGAAAGAGAATGCTTGGCCGCAATATGGGCCATCAACAAATTTCGACCGTACCTTTTTGGTCGTGAGTTTGTCATCGTCACTGACCACCACGCTCTTTGCTGGTTATCTAACCTGAAGGACCCGACAGGAAGACTAGCAAGTTGGGCTTTAAAACTCCAAGAATACAATGTAACGGTTGTTTATAAAAGTGGACGCAAACACCAAGATGCCGACTGTTTTTCTCGAAATCCTCTCCAACTTGAATCAGAAGAAGCATACAATGATGAGGATGATGATATACCCTCAATAACTGCTCTGACGTGCTTCGAGGCTGAACAAAGAAAAGACCCTAAAATTAGTAAATTGATAGAGGAAACAGAAAGATTTGGTGCCGAATCGAAAGGTTATGAAATATTAAAAGGAACCTTATACAAAAAGAATTTCGACCCCCTGGGAAACCAACACCTTTTAGTTATTCCCAAGCACTTACGCTTAGAACTACTGAAAAGTTTACATGACGCTCCCACAGCAGGTCATCTTGGATTTTCAAAGACATATGAGAGAGTTAAAAACAAATATTTCTGGCCAGGACTTCTCCGGGACATACGGAAGTATGTCGCTCATTGTAAAGAGTGCCAAAGAAAGAAACAATCAACTCAAAAGCCACCTGGACTACTTAAAGCCATACCTCCTGCAACCACCCCTTTTCAGAGAGTTGGAATGGACCTCCTTGGAAGATTTCCCAAGTCTGATACTCGTAATAAATGGATCATAGTCTGTACTGACTATCTTACTCGATTTGCCGTTACTAAAGCCTTACCCACAGGGGAAGCAAAGGAAGCAGCCAAGTTCTTAATGGAAGATGTTGTTCTCAAGCACGGAGCCCCCAGAGAAATAATCACGGACCGAGGACGAGTATTCCAATCCAAGTTGATTGCGGAACTCACCAATCAATGCTCGTCGATACATCGGTTCACGACAGCGTATCATCCCCAGACGAATGGACTGACGGAGAGGTTAAACAAAACCTTAGCCAACATGATCGCTATGTATGTAAGTGTTGAACAGAAGGACTGGGACGTAATCCTGCCCTACGTCACGTTCGCCTACAACACCGCAAAACAAGATACGACAGGTTTTACCCATTTTAAACTGATTCATGGACGCGAAGTCGAAACAACTGTAGACACTCTTTTCCCAAATCCGCATGAAGATCTCCAAGAGGATTACAGTCAGAAGATTGCCTCGCGAGTCGAAGAGACTAGGCAGCTAGCAAGATTAGAAACCTTGAAAGCCCAAGAAAAGGACAAGGCCAGATATGATTCAAAGCACGAGGCAATGGATTACAACGTCGGTGACCTGGTATGGATTTTCATCCCGATAAGAAAGGTGGGACTCTCAGAAAAACTAATGAAAAGGTACTTCGGGCCATACAGGGTTACTCGGAAACTCT
The DNA here is from genome assembly GCA_030710605.1 of Cordylochernes scorpioides. Classification (NCBI taxonomy): domain Eukaryota; kingdom Metazoa; phylum Arthropoda; class Arachnida; order Pseudoscorpiones; family Chernetidae; genus Cordylochernes; species Cordylochernes scorpioides. The sequence continues at coordinate 32,899,779 of CP092883.1, forward strand.
CTGACGTGACCTTCGAAGTTGAACCTGTGGACCAACCAACCAGGAGACGCCAAACAAGAGACCTGGTCCATGTACTGAGAATGAAACCCTACCATGACCCTGAGTACCCAGCTGATCTGTTCAAGTGATAATTACAGCGGGACGCTGTTCATCTAGGAAGGGGGCAATATCACTGAATAATTATTTTAAATATTCTGTGGTATATCATCATAAATATTTGCATAGTCATCACCCCTTACCATTCTTGTATATTATTACTTGTAAATAAATTCTTAGCAATAGTTTGCATTTTATAAATAAATTATTTTTACTTAAACTTTTGTTATACTCGTTATCACTACCGTGACAATATATTTCAACTAAAAGTATTTGGGAAGAGAATTTAATAGCAATTATGGATGTAGAAACTCTAATTAAAAAATTAAAAAGGATAAAAAAAACTATAAATGGCATAGAGGAAAATATCGAATCCATTGTGTCTATGGTAGATATTAATGCAACGAAATGCAAACTAGATTATGCAAATAATGATTTGATGAAAATGAGTGATGTTTTCTTGCAGCAACATGAGGATGATGATTGGAATGACGAAGTGGAAATTTGTATAGATAATATTTGTATATAGATTATAACACGCCTGTAGAAGGGTTTTTTGCCCGAAAGCTTGCTCTGATATATTTATAATAAAAGAAACTCTTCTTCTTTATTTCGTCTTTTCGTCTAAATATTTCCAAGAAGAATATTATAATAATAGATAAGTGTATAAGATTAAAGTGTGAATTAGATATAAAGCATAATGGGCAAGAACCATCTGAAAAAAATGTTAATTTACATGTTAAAATGCCTAAACTCGAGTTGCCAACTTTCAATGACAGATTAGAATCATGGCTTTCATTTAAAGATCTATTTTTTTCTGCAATTGGTTCTAACTCACAAATACCTGATATTCAAAAGTTACAATATTTGAAAGGCCAACTGAGAGGCGAAGCCCTAAGACTGGTCAACGCATTTCCAATTACAGCCGATAATTATGTTGAGGTTTGGCAAACTTTATTAACAAGATATGATAACCCAAAGGATCTAATTTTCACCCAAATAGATAATGCATTTAGATTGCCAAAATTAGCCGATGACAACCATAATTCAATGTTTAAACTTCTAGATAGCTGCAACGAAATAGTAAGAACAGTGAAGGTATTGGGTTACCAAATTGATAGTTTATCTGAGGTATTTTTCGTCAAGATCATACAAGATAAGCTTGATAAAACCACAAGAAAACAATGGGAATTGCAGAACAACCCAAGAGTTGTGCCTTCAATTAAGGATTTAATGGAATTTTTGGAAATTCATGAAAAAAGCTTGCAGAATTTACCAAATAAAGATTCAAATGTGGAGAAACATTCAATGAAAAAGGAATTACAAAAGGTGAATGTTTATAATTCATATATGATAAAATGTCTTAAATGTGAAGGTGCACATGCTCTTTCAAGCTGTAATTTATTTTCTAAATTACCTGAGTCAGAGAGAGTGAATTTTGTTAGTTTGGCTAAATTGTGTTTCAGATGTTTAAAGCCAAACAATTTAGCAAAGAATTGTTATTGCAAAAACATTTGTCAAATTTGCAAGAAAAGACACCACACTTTGATTCACCAAGAAACCAAGGTTCAAGAAGTTGATGAAGGGAAATTTGAGTGTGGAAAAGACATCAAAAATACAACTTGTCTTTTAAGTAATGAGAAATATTTTTCAAATGTCATGCTTACAACCGCTAGGATTAAAATCAAGGATAGCAATGGTGTGCCTCAGACATGTAGAGCCTTGATAGACTCAGGGTCTCGGGCGAACTTTATATCAGGACAATGTAGAAAAAGACTAGGACGTAAATATGTTACCTTACACTCGCAAATATCGGGAATTTCGGGACATTTTGCGAGTCACTCTTATGGACTTGTGGAGTTTGAATTTACGCCACATTTCAAATCCGATGAACTTTTCAAGGTGAACGCCTTGGTGTTGGATAAGTTGACTAATAATTTACCAACTCTTACATGTCCAAAGTCAAACTTGGCGCATCTCAAAACCATGCCTCTGGCTGATCCAGATTATAATATTTCTGCTCCCATCGACATATTAATTGGTGCTGAGTTAGCTATGACCCTGTTCACTGGCGAGTCCGTTATCGGTGATGAAGAACAACTAACTGCTACTTCTTCTAAATTAGGATGGCTCCTTTCTGGAAGAGTTTCCTCTAAGGGTAGTAGGAGAAGTATTAGGAATATCATTCAGTCACATCATGCCTGCCTGGAAACCCAAAATATAGTCGAAAAATTTGGAAATTGGAATCCATTCCTGATGTGACTTCTATATCTAAGGATGAAAATGAAAGGGAAATCCATTTTGTGGAAACACATGGAAGGGATTCCACAGGTAGATATGTTGTACAACTGCCATTTCGGAATGACTGCCAATTAGGAGATTCAAGATCCAATGCGATCAAAAGACTTTGTTCTTTGGAAAGATCTTTGATTCCACGACCTGAAGTTTATGACCAATATAGAAGCTTCATTAAGGAATATCTTGAATTGGGACATATGAGCTTAGTACCAAAGGAAGATATCATTAAAGGAAGGTACTATCTGCCTCATCATCCTGTAATAAAGGAAAAAAAGTTGCACCACCAAATTGCGAGTAGTATTTGACGCATCAGCAAAGACTGATTCAGGTTTGTCCTTGAATGATGCTTTAATTCCAGGGCCCAAAATTCAACAGGATTTGTTTCACATCATTCTGAGATTCAGAATTCAACCTGTTGCTATAAATGCTGATATCGCCAAGATGTATAGGCAAATTAGAATATCACAAGAAGACTCGGAATTCCAAAGAATTGTATGGCGGAATGATCTTCATGATAAAATAAAGGACTATCGGCTAGAAACTGTCACTTACGGGACTAGTTGTGCACCATTTTTGGCCACTCGTATCATCAAACAGTTGGCTTTGGATGAGCAGAGTAAGTTTCCAAAAGCTAGCAAAATAGCATTGACAGAATTTTATGTTGATGATCTAGTAACTGGAACTTTTTCAGTAGATGAAGGCAAGAATTTGGTGCAAGAACTCTATGGTTTACTAAGTGCAGGAGGCTTCGAACTTCGTAAGTGGACCTCCAATGTTCCTGATGTTCTGTCACTTTTACCAAATCATTTAAGATCCGCCAACACAAATATTGGGTTTGAGGAATCCAAGGAATTTGTCAACGTTTTAGGCCTTCAATGGCAACCAAGAACTGATGGTTTCACATTTAAGGAAATAGCTCTGCCACTGAACTCTATGACAAAACGAGGAATACTATCACAGGTTGCTAAAATATTTGAACCACTGGGTTGGATCTCACCATTTAAGACCACTATTAAACTGATTTTGCAACAACTTTGGAAGACTGGTTTGGAATGGGATGACCCAATTCCAGAGGAATTAAGAAGGAAGCTGACTTTGATAAACCAGGATCTTCCATCGCTAGAGCACATTCAGATCCCAAGATGCGTGGAACCAGGTAATTATATGAAGGTAGAATTTCATGGATTTTGTGATGCTTCACAGAAGGCATATGCTGCATCTCTGTATCTAAAGGTGATCCTCTCAAACACAAGCGCTAAGACATTTCTCTTAGTGGCAAAAACAAGAGTCGCACCTATGAAGGTGGTTTCACTTCCAAAGTTAGAATTATGTTCTGCTCTACTTTTGGCAAGATTAGTGAAAACTGTATATGATAACCTTCCTCTTACCATCAATGATATTTATTTATGGTCTGATTCTACTATAGCCTTATGCTGGATCAATTCCGAGCCGTGCCGATGGAAGACATTTGTGGCAAATCGAGTTGCTGAGATACACCGGCTTGTCTCCGGGGTTTGGTGCCATGTTGATGGAAGGCAGAATCCAGAAAACTGTGCATCACGAGGAATATTCCATCCGACTTAGTAGAACATCCACTATGGTGGAATGGGCCACCATGGCTAATTGAACCTGTCCTTGAAATTAAGAAATTTATTAATAGCTCCAAGGAAGAATTTAAAGAAGAAGACAAAAATCAAGACGTATTTTGGTACAATTGAGTGTGAAATTCCATCCATTGTGATAAACTGCCCATCTTTAACCAAACTGAAATGTATCATAGCTTGGTGCTTAAGATTTGTCAACAACCTCAACAATGCCTTCACATTCAAGGAACAGGGAGCCCTTAACATTAAGAGAGTTGAATGATGCCCTGTTGACAGTTGTTAAGTGTGTTCAATCTATTGAATTTTCCAAAGAAAAGCATTGCCTGTTAAGCAACAAGCCAATCCAGAATAAGAGTAGAATATACAATCTATGTCCCTTTTTGGATTCAAGGGGAATCATTAGTTGGCGGACGATTAAAAAATGTAAATGTTTATGGTGATCGGATTAATCAAGTTTTACTTCCAAGATCACATCATCTTACCACTCTTATTGTAAACAATGTTCATGTCCATAATCTTCACTCATCAACTCAAGCTACGCTTGCAGCAATAAGAAATATATTCTGGATACCTTCTGGAAGAAATGTTGTACGGAAAATTTTAAGAACATGCATGGAATGCGCTAGATTTCGTAAAGAAGCTCCTTTTCAATTAATGGGAAATCTACCTTTTGCAAGGATCAACAGATCAAGGCCGTTTTTGGTAACTGGAATAGATTTTGCAGGACCTTTTCTGATTAAACGGAACATAGGACGTACAACTTCAACCATGAATGCTTAATTTGCCTTGTTCATATGTTTCAGCACTCGGGCCATTCATCTAGAATTAATCAGTAGTCTGACCACAGATGCTCTCATATCCACAATAAGAAGGTTCATTGCTCGAAGAGGTAAACCAGCCACAATTCATAGTGACAACGCCACTAATTGTGTTGGTGCGCATGAGATTATTGGGAAACTATGTCACAATGCCAGTAAAGTTCTTACGAAATCAGAGGGAATTCAGTGGAAATTTATTCCACCATCAGCTCCACATTTTGGTGGACTTTTGGAAGCCGGAGTTAAGTCCATGAAATATCATCTTAGAAGAACAATGGGCAGTGCTTTGTTAAATTTTGAAGAACTAACAACATTGTTAGCACAAATTGAAGCTTGCCTGAATTCGCGACCTCTTTGTCCTCTTTCTGAGGACCCTGAAGATCTACAGGCATTGACTCCTGGTCACTTCTTAATAGGTGGTTCTTTAACAGCGCTTCTCGATGAAGATGACATCATAGCAATGAGTTTGCCAAATAGATGGCAATTAATTCAAAAATCAATGAATCATTTTTGGACAAGATGGTCCCAAGAATATGTGTCACAACTTCAACAAAGATCCAAATGGTGTAAGCCCCAACCCAACATTAAGGAAGGATCCCTGGTGTTGATAAAGAATGAACAACAACCTCCACTAGCATGGAAGATTGGAAGAATTTCAAAGGTGTTTCCAGGAGATGACGCTAGAATCAGAGTGGTAGAAGTCAAGACTGCTAATGGGACTTACAGAAGACCTATTGTAAAATTATGTTTGTTACCTATATAATGTTTTTGATGGTCCCCCATCAAGTTGGTGGCGGGAGAATGTTTAATTTAGTTAGAATATTATGTTTATATAAAGGTTTAATATAATTTTTTTAATGATTGTGTAAATATTCATTGAATTTATCATCATCACCTTTTCTGTTTACAAAAATGTTATATGAAAAATAAAGTAATGTAAATGAACGAAGTGTTTGCCCTCATGTTTACTGATCCAATGTTTTAATAATCTAAGGTTTATGTTGTAAGAAAATTATACATTGAGAAGAAATATACAATATTTAAGGGAATTTTTGATAATAACACAATTATAAAAGGCTATATACAATAACATGTATTATAAGGGAAATGCTATTGAGAGGTGTGAACAAGGAGAAGGGAGTCACATGTACATGATGGAAA
>CP092883.1:32905855-32928860 GCA_030710605.1 Cordylochernes scorpioides
GTCGAACTCAAATGCAATGCAAAAAATGCAAAGAACCAATCTGCAAAGATCATTCTATTGAAATATGCTTGAATTGTGCACCTAATCATGAATAAAATATTTTAGATAGAATTTTCTAGAATATTGTGGCGAAGAAATATTTTATTATTTAATTTAATATTATTCAATGAGAAAATATTCAACAGATTATAAAAATATATATTACTCTGTATTTGTAAAATCATCTTTAAAATATTTCTTTGCTTGCTTGCTTAAGATTCCCTAGCTGTAGATAGTTTGGCTGACTTGTTAATAATTGTCGACTCGTCGCTGTGACGTCATCAATAAATAAGATGTAAAAATCTTAGGATATTTCAAGGCTTGATTTCTACGCTACAACTGGTGAAGAAGCTGGATTGATACCCATTCAGAAAAAAACGTAAAATTGATTCGGTTTGAGCAAGAAGAAACAACCATGAACATCAAGAAAGAAGCAACAAATCAGGTAGGTTCATTTTTTTATACAACATTTACCTAGAAACCCCTCAATATTCTCTGGTGAGGGTGCTGAAGATCCCCATAACTGGTTGAAAAAGTAATGAACGTGTGGCGAAGCATAACCAATGGGATGAAACACTTTGTCTCGCCAACGTTTACTTTTATTTGACTGGCACTGCTCTCAAATGGCTTGAGAACAATGAGGAGAGCATCCTGACATGGAAGGAGTTCATGACCCAGTTAAAATCAGTTTTCGGAAAAAACAAAAAACTTGAGGTTACGAGCAGAGAAAACCTTAAAAACTCGCGCACAATTAAAAGGTGAAAGCACCGAATTTTATATTCAAGACGTCCTGCGCCTCTGCAAAGAGGTAGACCCTCATATGAATGAGGAAGATAAAATATCCCATTTGATGAAAGGGATAGCAGAGGAGCTCTACCAGGCACTTCTCCCAAGAGATGCACATACCACTGAACAATTTGTCACGAGTGTCGCCGCATTGAAGCGCTACATTGTAAGCGAGTGACCCCAACCAGGTACGAGCAACTACCAAATGTGGTGTCTCTCAGTGATCATGATGACAGGGCAGATCTGTCATCTATGATTAGGCAAATGGTTCGGGAGGAGGTACAGCGAGCATTAGCCTCTCCTCGAGAAGAACCAGAAATTTCTGCAATTGAACATATGGTGCAGCAAGAAATTGAAAAAACAATTGCGCCAATTTCTAGAAGTTTCCCTCAAATAGAGCGCCAAGGCCATTACCAAGCCCTAGGTACGAGTTCCAACCCAGAAATTTCCAACCTAGACCGCAGCAGCCGAAACAATAAACGGAAGACGCGATACCAACGAATGGCGAACCACGGAAGGTAAGCCAATCTGTTTCCACTGCGGACGCCCTGGCCACGTCGTGCGCTACTGCCGTGACAGGAGGAGAGAATATGAAGGAGAACAAACTTGGAATTACAAACAGAGAGATAGGCAAGAGCCTAGAACATTCTATAATTCTCGGAGCAGCCAAGAGCCCAACGACGACCTGCCAAGAGAAAATATACGCCACTACCGAAGCCCCTCTCCTTACACTGGCCGAAAAGGACAACATTAGTCTCCTGAGAGAAGACCCAGCCAGTCGCCTCGCCATTCCCGTTAGGAAAAACTAATGAGACGTTACTTCGGCCCATACAAAGTAACCCGAAAAATATCTGATGTGACCTATGAAGTTGAAACATTCGGAAATCAGCAAGGTCGTCGTAAAACAAAAGATTTAGTTCACATTTGTAGGATGAAACCTTATTTAAACCCAGAGGACCACCTAGAAGAGGACCCAGAAGATGACTCGACAAACTTCCAGGAAGAAGACATCCCCACTGAACGAACACAACAACCACAGACCCGCGAAGAGATCTCAGGCCCTATCACCCGTTCTTGAGACTGAGGATGTAAGACTCCTTATGAGAATCAGGTCGATGCTCTTTATAGGAGGAGGCTATGTGGCGAAGAAATATTTTATTATTTAATTTAATATTATTCAATGAAAATATTCAACAGATTATAAAAATATATATTACTCTGTATTTGTAAAATCATCTTTAAAATATTTCTTTGCTTGCTTGCTTAAGATTCCCTAGCTGTAGATAGTTTGGCTAACTTGTTAATAATTGTCGACTCTTCGCTGTGATGTCATCAATAAATACTTTTACATCTTAGGATATTTCAAGGCTTGATTTCTACGTTACAATATATATATAGAATACTAGACGAAATGACCTGGGCAACGCCCGGGTTTACATGATTAAATGTATTATTCAAACACATTAAACATGTGCCCGTTGGCTGCCAGCGAGTAAATGTCTGCGCCCGTTGACTCCCGGCGAGCAAGTGACTGCTCCCATCGGCTGCCGGCGAGCAAGTGGCTTCCCGGCGCATGTGCGCGCACAGGGAAGCCACGTGCTCGCAGGCGGCCAATGGGCGCGCCCCGCCATCAGATCCACCGCGTTCTAGAGGGCGCTGCTCGTGAGCTATTTAGAATAATTTGAATATATAGTTTTAATAATTGATTTATATATTTTTTAAAATAGCCTATCGTCATCCTCGGTTTTTTTTTACCTATGTATGGAAATTTTGGTTTGAATTAGTGAACTACTACGAATTTGTATACCGGACATACAGACCAACCAACAGACAAACATACAAGCATTCATTTATATATACAGTAAAACCCCTCTATAGTGAACCCCAATGGGACAGAGCTTTTGGTTCACTATAGCCACGGTTCACTATAGCCACGGTTTGGCTATTTTTTTTTACTTTTCAAAAATTTTAGACTGTATAATTAAAAAACAGCCATACACACAAGTAGAGGCTGCCTCTTAATGGTGGTCACTTTATTTTAATTCCCTTAATTGACTAATTTCCTTATATTAATACTGAATAATAATAGAAATCATTAGATAATAGGTTCTTCTTATGATTAACATACATGTACCTCTATGTCTAAGTTAAAAATCAAGACAAATCCTAGGCAAAGTTTTATTAAATATATATTCAAAGATATGAAATGATTTTAAAACATCATTATCACATTATATAATATAATTTTTACTTGAAAAAATGGCTCTAATACCTTGTTGTTTCAAAGCATTCTTCCAAGCATTGCACCATTCAAATAAAGTTAGTGTTTTTCTTCCATTTCATGTTTCCCCATATTCTTCTAGGTCTAGATTTCGTTTTTTTTTTTTTTTTAACCTGCCATGCAAAACATTGCTGACTTTAAAATCACCATAGTTAATGGCATAAAAATAATTTTTGTTTCATCACGGGACCGTTTATTTGGACTTTTTTTTTTTAGCCCTTAAACGTACGATCGCGGCAAAAGTTGAAGTTGATTCCTCTTTGTAACAATTTTTAATAACTTTATATTTTATCTTTTATAATAGAAAAGTTATATTCTCTTATTTTAATATGTTCTTAACATTTTGCCTATGTTGTTTCACTTTGAAAAGTTCTGAAAATGGCCTTTTTTTTTAAAAGAAATAATGCTTTTGTTTTTAAAATGCCTTTGTTTTCTTCATTTTGGAAGCCATTTGCATTTTTTATATTTCAAATTTAATGGATGCAAAGATATTCTAATTAATAAAAAGTATAATGTGTAAAAATTTATACAACATACAGCAAAAATAAAGTGCAAAAATCAAACAAACAATGCCGCTAAATTTATTGTTTTGAAATCGCGATCCGCGAGCTTTAAACATGCTCAAAATTTTGTTTTTTATTTTTTTTTTAAATTACAATTCTAAGTTCGTTATAAGCATAGTATTTTTAATAGATTTTATCATTTTGGGACCCGAAATAGGTTCGTTATAGGGGTAGTTCGTTATTCTAAAAATCGCAAAGTTCGTTATAACGATGGTATTTTCAATGGAATGGAATTGGGAATCGGCGTGGGTTCGTTATAAGGGAAGGTTCGTTATATCCAGAGTTCGTTATAGCGGGGGTTTTACTGTATATAGATTTTAGATATTTAGATAGAAAGAGTTTCTTGTAAATTTTCATTTAATTTTGTTTAGAGCTCTGTTTATTCGAAAGAAACAAAATATTTATTCTTTGGAAATTATGTGAATACGTTTAATTTCTTTTTAATATTATAATTAACATGGTTATTATTGATTTTAAAAGTTGGCCTGAGAGGCCGAACGCCAGTAATTGTGTAACAAAATTAGGCGCCAGTAACTGTGTAACAAAATTAGGCGCCAGTAATTAAGGGTTAAAAAAAAACAATAACACTCGCGACATTGTGCAACGGTACTGCAAAGTGAAACTTAAACTAACAGAAACCAAAAGTGCACAGGCGCGATCCAATCGGCGCCCCGACGACGCCAATCATCGCCGCCATAATACCTTTTTAGCGGTACAGTTGTATGTAAAAAAACATTCAACTGTCAAAATTCGAATTTTCTTCTTCTTCTTTCTTATCTCCACTCAATCATTAGGGTATCAAGTTGTGACCCTTGATGGTATTTGACAACCATCATGACTGGGTGAAGTAGAATGCGTCTGACTTTGTCATTAAGACTGGGAGCACTACTCAGTGGCAGGCCGACTTAGCTCCAAAAGAATGACCGCCTCTGACATGAGGAACAGACGCCATGTGCAGCTGCTCCTAACATGGAGTACAAACGCTGCTTATCCTGTATCCCTGGATTAGGAGCCCTTACAGGGTACTATCAGCCGGGCCAGCTGAGCCCAGGTTTTTTAGTGAGCTTGTTACTGCTCCCCCTCCTCCTTTTTCATCCGGGCTTGGGACCGGCAAAGGCGGAGTTTCGAATTTTAAAATGGTCGAACTATCGGAACTGTCGTATTATCGATACTGTCTAATTATGGTTTGTTATTTGATAGGCCGGAGGTTGGGACATCAGAATATGGTCGAATTAAGGTAGAGTGTTGAATTTGCGTGTGTCGAATTAACGAGGTTATACTGTATATTTTTAAAACAGATAAGGCACAATTTGGATTATAGATTTATAAACACAAGGTAATAAGACTAAATCCAAATAAATAGTGTGTGACATTTCGGTAACAGTGTTGTTACCATCTTCATACAAAAGTGGTGAAATTTTTTTGATGTTTAATTTTAATTCAGCACTTTTGTCTGAAGATGGTAACAACGCTGTACACCCAATATCAATAAAATCAAAAACAAAGTCAATAAATTTATCAAACTCTTTGATACAATAGTGAGAGCTGTCCTGATGTATGCCGCTCCATTGTGGGCAACAGAGCATAAAGACTTACTGGACAGTATACAAGACATATTTATCCGTAGGTTCCTAAATCTGCCCAGATACACTCCAGGCTACATAACCGGTCGTATCTCATTGAGTGTAACAGCTTTAAAATTAACCCTGAAATATTGGCTGCGGGTGTTGAATATGAGCAGTGACAGATTGCCACGTATATGTTTTAATAGAACACAGGAACTGTCTAATGCTTCGGGCACACCCATCGGTTTCATTAAAAAGCTCACCAATCTGCTTAACAATAATGGATCCCCTGCACTTGTTTCCTGTGATGATCCTGAAATGCTGAGGAGCGCGATTACAGGGCTCTTAAAAACAGCGGTAGACCAATCTATACAAAACGACCTTATAAGAATGGATAAATCTAAGCTATACTCTCACTACAAAAACATTCACATATCTTTCATGACAGAGGGATACCTTTTAGGGGATTTTCCTTTCCCGGTTGTGAGACTACTTGCACAAGTTAGAATACTTTCAAGTTTTTTTTAGAGAAAACCACACCAAGATGCTCAGCGGTGAGGACCCGATTGTACCTTCTGTAATTCAAAACTAAAAAATGATATCACCCACTATATTTTGGATTGCTCTGCTTTGAAAGAAGAACCCTTATGCTCAAAACTGGGCAACTCTGTGCTTCACTTCATCAATAATTGACAATATGACCCAGAATAAGTATATTGCTACGGCGTTTTATGGTTTCCACAAGTCCATATCTCAGAAGAAGGCCAAGTGACACTCACTCCTCACTTTCTTACTGCTACTCTTTTTGTGTTGTTTTTCTTGCTTCCATCTTTCTTCTTTTTTTTTTCTGTTTATATTGTTGCTTCCTTTGTCTCACTGCTTTGTTCTTATGCATACCTCTGGTGAATCCTGTATAGGGTCAGTGACCCTAAATAAAGGCTTTTTGTTGTTGTTGTTGGTAACAATGCTGTTACCGAAACGCCACACACTATTATTTGGATTTGGTCTTATTACCTTGTGTTTATTTTTTTTTTAATTTAACAATAATTTATGGCAGAGAAAACTACTTAGTAGGGCCTGGCTCATCTGTTAAGGAGTTTTGTAAATTCCAAGTCACATTTTTACTGTATGGCTTATATAGCTGACAATTCTTGAAGAACTTTTGGTAGAGATATTTGGATCGAAATATAAATACTGAAAACTAAGTGCCAGCTTAAACACTCTCAAAATAACACTATTAACTGGTTAGAATTGATTACTACAAGGTGAAAACACCAAATCCAAATAACAAAATTATATGTAACAACAACAAATTATATGCTTCCATCTAACAAAATTTCTTAATGATAAGGCACAATTTGGATTATAGATTAGAAACACAAGTAAATAAGACCAAATACAAATAAATGGTATGTGATGTTTTTGTAACAGCGTTGTTACCATCATGGTAACAATGCTGTTACCAAACGTCACATACTATTCATTTTGATTTGGTCTTATTACCTTGTAGTTCTAATATACTAGCCGAATGACCCGGGCAACGCCCGTGTTTTAACCCGATTGAATGTTTTGATTCAAATACTATTTGTTACAATTATGAATTGGCGCCTTAAATAAATGCATATGTTAGTTAATAACTATAGCCTATGTGCTTTATCTGTCTATGTACTGTTGGCTTCCGTAGGCGTCTCTTACTGGGGAAAGAGAAAGAGGGGATTCCATTTGGTTATTAACTAATATATGCATTTATTTAAGGAGCGACCCGCTCCAACACAATGGTTACAAAAACGAAGAAGCGAGTGGGGGTGGGGCATGATGGGGGGGGGTCAAAGGTGGCGTGATCGTAGCCAACCAACAATAGGAGGGCGCCATTCCAAAAAAAAAGCAAACGGTGACAGAGATGAAGAATGACGCTCGTAACTGTATATAGAATAATTCAAATTGTGTCTTATCATAAAGAGGTTATATACGAGAGGGATGAAGTATGAAGATGGTTCAATATTCTAATAGAATGATCTGGAACATAGGAATTTCTCAAAACAAGGTAAAATACCACGATGGCTTACCCCTGTCTTATTACATCATAATGATGATCAAAATGAAGTGAGTAATAATACATGTAAGTTTGCAAGAAAAGTACTTGAGCTACTGAAGTAGACCAAGGAGGGGATTGGTTGGATAATGCAATGAATGGACAAGAGAAAATACACTGAAGAGAATTATGAAATGGCATGCCTTTATGGCTGACTTCTATTGGTGATGGCAAACACAAGGTAATAAGACCAAATCCAAATAAATAAATAGCATGTGACCTTCCGGTAACAGCGTTGTTACCAACCATACCAAACATCCCATACTATTTATTTATTTGGATTTGGCCATATTGCCTTGTGTTTATAATCTACGATCCAAATTGTGCCTTATTATTGGAGATGCCATTTCATTATGATAACTGCACTGGGGTGTTTGTCCTATGCCCTATAATGGAGAAAAAAAGGTATTTTTTGTGCACGCGCATATCTCCCTATATTTAGGATTTGTTGGCAGTTGGCTGGACTGATATTTTAAATGTTTATTTGATGGTAAATAAAATGGAATTGAGGTTGAGTAATAGGCACAATTGGTATCCACATTGGCAAAATCCATCATAAATTGTTGGCCAGAAGGCACTTTGAGAATCTTAGTAAACTTGATGTAAAAAAAAGTTTTCTTCTATCTTTGTATTGACAATAGAAGCCATTTACAATCATCTTATAGAAATACTTTCTAAATTGATGTAGCAAAGATTTAACAAAATTGCCTAGAGGGAAACAAGGTAATAAGGCCAAATCCAAATGAATAGTGTGTGAAGTTCAGTAACAGCGTTGTTACCAAAATTTCACACTATTTAAATGAATTTGGTCTTATTACCTTGTTTTTATAATCTAAATTCCATATTATACCTAATCAAATCTTGAGGAAAAGAAATGAGTGAATAAAAAATAATTTAGTTTAATCCTATATGGACAAAACTATTTGCTTGGGTAGAATATATTTAAAATTGAAACCGCACAATATTTCCCATACATTTGTACACTGTTTGAGGCATGGGTTATAATTTGTAATGCTCATTTATTGAGTCATTTTTCTCAAAGTTTAATGTCATTGACCTTATTTTCAAACATTACAAATTAATAAATGCTTGTCTATAAAGGGTTAAGTTTCCTGGGTCAACTCTGGCTCCTATCAATGTGACTGACCTACTCAAGTATGGCTTGATACCTTGAGAGAATTACATTGTATTAAAGTGGTGGCTTTTAACAACTTGCTAAATACAAATTCATCCGTATAGAATATCTAGAACCTCTCTGTAAAAAACATCACCTAGTTGTAGAATCAGCGTACTTTAGGGAGAGATATCCTCTTACTGGAAAGTTGCTTCTTCTTCTTATCTCCACTCAATCACACTAAGGTATCAAGCTTGTAAAGCTTGAGATTTTTTATGGTGTCTGCCGGGAAGAGTAGAGCTCATCAATGGATGAGTCAACACAGTCAATAAAAGGAAAGTTGCTAAATAGTAAAAATGGTAAATTTGCAAATGAAAACTGTCCTTTATAGAGAGGTGTTCTCTAGCAGGAGTGTCCTCTCATTGAGGTGTGTTCTACTGTATATACATCAAGTATGGGTTAAGTGAAGCCTTTTAAAAAGAGAAGAGGAACATTTTTCCCCCTTTTAGAGAATGTGACTTGTGTTGTTTACATCGCCTGCTCCAGCCAGTTTGACTGAATCTCATGGAACGTTGCCAAGAGTGAAGTGGTATTCCAAGTAGAAAGATGGTGACATTAACTTATACTGAGTACAACACTATTATCTCTTCAACACCTCAAATATCATTTCATTTTCTTTTTAAATATATTTATTTTTTTAACATCCATTCATGATTTTTATATAAAAAATTACAAAACTCAACTGTCTGTAAACAAAAGTGTTATGATACATGGTTTTATTGCACCCCGGTGTTGACTGGTTCCAATGTATAGCTGAGTGTAGTCCTGTCAAAGTTGAGTACAAACTGGCCAAGAGTACCATCGTACCTGTTCTTTAGTACCTGAAGGTATCTTCTGTTCTGGGAGTTGTTGACGGATGGGTACTGTAAGGCGAGGATGTTGTCTGCTTCTTGTCCCACCCGTACGCTACCGTAGAGGGAGTTGATTGTCAGCATGTCCTCCTTCTCTTTCCGTGGATGTGACACAAGTGTGAGGTGACAGTTATGTTCTGATGCAAATCTCCGGAAAGCTGTAGTTGCCTGATCTTGTAGTAATAACAGTTTATCACTGATTTTATCACTGTGGCCAACCATGAACTGTAGGTTATCAATGATAATATGATTGACATCATAGACATATGCGGCATGGCTCATGATTCCAATGGTTTCTGAGAGGGGTGGTATGCCCATTGAATTTGATAAAGTAGATGGGAAGACTGTCTAACTCGGAAAGGCTCTTTCAAGTTCTTCAATGTTATTCTTAGAGAAAATTGTTTGAGCATGGTATTGATGAGAGTGTAATTAGGAATCTCAAAGCTGCCCCATAGGGTTCGTACACCCTGTAAGGCCAAGTCTAGGGAGTATTCACTGAGAAAAGTTGTCTTGCCTGTTCCAGTTTTCCCAGTGAGTAGAGTCATTTCACCAGGGCGATGGCCTTTCAGCACTTGATTCAATGGTGCCATCCTCTTCCACTTGGTGCCGTTGAACAACTCAATATTGTACAAACGAGCAAGGACTTCATCTTTGTAATAGGAAGCCTTGACAATATTAGGATGTTGGATTGGTTTAGAACATTCAATAATTTTCTTAATATTTATTTTCTTTGTGAATGTTTCAAGGGGGGCTGTTTGGCCAAAATATGGACGAATCATGTAGGAACGATCTTTACCCAGTTTTTTGGCAAATGGTTTGTAACGTTGCCAATCTTCCGCTGAACTGGTGAACCAAATGATGATTTTGTTAAATTGTTCCAAGAGTGGAAGAACTTCTTGTGGAAGAGTAGCTGCTCCCATGGATAAGTTGATGGCAGGGACTTTGCTTTCTTGGTTAACTACTAAGGCATCTTGAGGAGAGGCTGTTAGTACAATCTCTGAATGCATTTTATTTACTTTTGACCAGCCAAATATACCAAATGGTGGAAAATCGGTTGGAAAATACTTTGTCTCTTCCAATCCAATATATTTAATGCCTACTACCTGTTTGGCCCAATTTTCAAATGGAAACATGAGGTATTTATGATCAGCTGTCATTCTTATCCGATATTTATGTATGATCTTTGGGGGAGATTCCAGATAAGTTAAACCTTCTTAAATGCTTGTCTAACTCTCTCACATCTAGAGATCCTAGTACAATTCCTTTTGAGAATTCTTTCTTTACAGAAACTAGGTGATTCTGAGGTGAAAATAGGTTCTCATCAATAGGCAAAGATGAAATATTTTCTTGATGTAAAATTAGTGTTTGCAATTGTGCCCATGATCCACTTTTTGAACAACAATATGAAACAAACCATCCTGTAAGCTTGTTAATGTACATGGGATTTAATTTGGATTTGCATAAAGGGACAATTCAATATAATACAGGCATGGCCATTTCTATATTCAATTTTATTTTTATTTAAAAATTTATACACAGTATTAGTTTCTAGTAGGGTTTGATCTGGGGATAATATCATTGAATGCTTACTCCTTTGAATTATAACTCTTTGCGAGCAATATGTATGCAATTTTAAAAACCTATACAAAATGTGACTTGACTTTGAAAGACTTTTAAATTTGGACCCCATTTTAAAAAAGTGTTTTGTAAGGGAACAATGTAAATATGTATTAACATAAGGTAAATGTTAAATGCTTTTAAATATAAATAGCTTTTTGTGGTCGATTCTTACTTGCATGATTGCATTCCAATTGATTGTATGATGCAAAATTGTGCCGTTACCAAAATAAAACAAACAGAAACAATTTTTAAAATAAGGCCATGTGATTTTGTTATCATGCTCCTTTTGAATATTTAGCTCTATTTTGGTAAAGTGAAGAAAGAAAAATAATATTAATTGATTTCTTATTGAAAAATAATTTGTGTAAAATATTAAATAATTTACCTTCCATATTTCTAATTCAAGCTCGAATATTTACGTGTAACATTTTGAATTTTAAAAGTTCAACAAGAGGATGCCAATATTCTACGAGTAATTATTTGTAACAAAATGCATTTTTTGTGAGAAATAGTGTGTGTTGCGTTTTTTAAACAATTATTCTAAATATAATTGACAATTTTTCTTTAATTTTTTTCTATTACAGGGATTAAAATCAATAACTTTTATTATAATATGTTTATATTTTAAAATATTTCTATTTACTAGGCAAAAAAAAAAACATTAGAACATGAAATATTGGTTATATATATATACTAGCGGACGTACCCGGCTTCGCCCGGGTTTTACCCGAGTAAAGGTTTGTCTAACGAACATTTGTTAAAACAATTCTCTATAAACTTATAAAAAAAAAAGATATATTTTGATAATTTGAAAATCGTAAATTTGAATCTCTCGATAAAGTGAACATTTTTTTCCCGGTCCCTGTGCCGTGTCATC
Source organism: Cordylochernes scorpioides (assembly GCA_030710605.1). Classification (NCBI taxonomy): domain Eukaryota; kingdom Metazoa; phylum Arthropoda; class Arachnida; order Pseudoscorpiones; family Chernetidae; genus Cordylochernes; species Cordylochernes scorpioides. Next base: position 32,917,704 of record CP092883.1, read on the forward strand.
CTGAATTTTGTCTTTCCTAATTTTCTACATTACAAAATCATCGTTTTATCTAGTGAACACTTTTTCCCGGTCCCTTGAAAAATACTCGATAAGTTGAATAAAATCAATATTAATTGGTTCCCTCGGTAATTGGAAGTTAAAGCAATAGTATCTTTGCTTTGGAATTGTATCATTATTCTTGTCTCAAAATAAATTGCCGTGTCATCCTGAATTTTGTCTTTCCTAATTTTCTACATTACAAAATCATCTTATCATCATGATAATATTTAGAGGCAGATTTGTGAATTAATAACAGATAAATTAGAATATTTATCTTGATTATTTTGAAGCGATAAGTTATTTCAAAAATTTTATTCGCTAGAAACCCTTCCCAGTTACTATACTAAATAACTTCCCAAAGTTTCATGGCGTTCCAATGAGTGGTTTGGTCAGGCATAAAGGACAAACAGACACACACACATACACATACATTCATTTTTATATATATAGATATACTAGCGGATTGTACCCCGGCTTCGCCTGGGTTTTTTTTTACCCGAGGCAAAGGTTTGTCTAGCGAACATTTGTTAAAACAATTCTTATAAACTTATTTAAAAAAAAAGATATATTTTGATAATTTGAAACTCGTAAATTTGAATCTCTCGATATAAGTGAACATTTTTTTCCCGGTCCCTTTGAAAAATACTCGATAAGTTGAATAAAATCAAATATTAATTGGTTCCTCCTCGGTAATTGGAAGTTAAGAAGAAATAGTATCTTGCCTTGGAATTGTATCATTATTCTTGTCTCAAATAAATTGCCGTTGTCATCCTGAATTTTGTCTTTCCTAATTTTCTACATTACAAAATCATCGTTTTATACTAGTGAACATTTTTTCCCCGGTCCCTTGAAAAATACTCGATAAGTTAAATAAAATCAATATTAATGGTTCCCTCGGTAATTGGAAGTTAAAGGAATAGTATCTTTGCCTTGGAATTGTATCATTATTCTTGTCTCAAATAAATTGCCACGATATCCTGAATTTTGTCTTTCCTAATTTTCTACATTACAAAATCATCATTTTATCTATTCTCCCAATATATATGTTGTAGATAAATGATAAAACTAACTTTGACTTTTGCGCAATTAATAGGTAGAAAATCTTACTTTTGATAAATAATCTTTAAGATAATAAACTTAGTGATAAGAAAATTAATAGATAAAAAAACTTGTTAACATCGTCGCAATGGAGGCGCTGCTTTCGAGTTAAATCTACAAATCTGCAAATAACTCTAAGGATATTCAAGATATTCAAGAAATTATTTTTCAAAACCCTTCCCGGGGATATAGCTAATAATATCCCAAAATTTCACGGCGATTGGATGTATGGTTTTTGAATCTATAGAGTACAGACAGACAAACATACAGACAGACATTCAATTTTATATATATAGATTAAAAATAAAGAAGGCATCTCCTGACCACGAGCACATGTGCTTTTTAGATGGCAGAGCGCCATCTAGTGGAGCAAAAATAAACTAAAGGTTTATTTAGCTTGCTCCGTGATATTTGGCCAACCCAATTTCTTGATAAATCAAGAAAAGCCATCCACGAACGCGTTTCGCGCTGTTGGCGCTCGTCAGTGTGGAGTAGGCTGTAACCACTGCGACTAAAAATATTTTTTGGTCCCAATGGCTTCCCGAGAAATCAAGAAATGGGTATTTAAGGCCAAATTTGCGTAAAGACGCTTAACACATGAAAAACAATAGAAAAAAATAAAATATAAGTGGGTCAGGTGTTGATATTAAAAATAAAGAAGTCATCTCCTGGCCACGAGCACATGTGCTTTTTAGATGGCAGAGCGTCATCTAGTGGATCAAAAAAAAAAAAAACTAAACGTTTATTTAGCTTGCTCCGTGATATTTGGCCAACCCAATTTCTTGATAAATCAAGTTTGTGGATGGCTTTTCTTGATTTATCAAGAAATTGGGTTGACCAAATATCACGGAGCAAGCTAAATAAACGTTTTGTTTATTTTTGCTCCACTAGATGGCGCTCTGCCATCTAAAAAGCACATGTGCTCGTGATCAGGAGATGCTTTCTTTATTTTTAATATCAACGCCTGACCCACTTATCTTTTATTTTTTCTATTATTTTTTCATATATATGTGGCAATATAATAATAAGGTGGGGAAAAAGAAATAAGGACACCACAAGTTTGGAAGGGGAATCCCAGACAACCAGAGAGAGAGGCGGGCCTGGCAACAGCCGGCGGCCGTTCGTTGAACACAATCCTCAACTGTCCTAGAAGTCCCGAAGTGTTAACTGACCGGGCCCCAATGGTGGCCCCTTGGAATGTCGCTGATGTCTAAAGTGACCGGTCCTTACACTCCCGTCTCTCTCTGGGTTGACTGTAGGCTTGCTTTATTATTCCTGGAAGAGTATATATTATGACATATGGCCTGTTGAAGAAGGCTGAACATGGTTTGAGTATACTTAAAGCTGGAGAAGCCAGTAATAGAGAAAATAATTTTATAGTTGAAATTATTTAAGGTTATCGTGACATAGTTTTATATAAATAAAATATTGTTTAGTACACAGGTAAATATTATTTACAAGCAGTTTTACAACAGCAGAGAGTTTGATATTTGTTTAATTTAGTTAGAATATTTATGTTTATATAAAGGTTTAATATAATTTTTCTATGATTGTGTAAATATTCATTGAATTTATCATCACCACCTTTTTTGTTTACAAAAATGTTATATGAAAAATAAAGTAATGTAAATGAACGAAGTGGTTGCCCTCATGTTTACTGATCCAATGTTTTAATAATCTAAGGTTTATGTTGTAAGAAAATTATACATTGAGAAGAATTATACATTGGTTAACTCGAGCCGATTGAACGTAAGTAAAAGTCAAGTTAAAATTAAAAAAAAAGGGCAACTTATAAGTAATTTGTAACCATATTATCACTGAATAATTATTTTAAATATTCTGTGGTATATCATCATGAATATTTGCATAGTCATCACCCCTTACCATTCTTGTATATTATTACTTGTAAATAAATTCTTAGCAATAGTTTGCATTTTATAAATAAATTATTTTTACTTAAACTTTTGTTATACTCGTTATCACTACCGTGACAACTGGTGGAGAAGCTGGAATATTCCCTCGACGCCCAAGCCGTAAGAAGAAGCCGAAGACTACAAGGACTAGAACCTCAAGAAAACATCGCTATGATCAAGCAAGAGACACAGACAAAAATGGGTGAGTACCATTTTCAACCTTTTAGAAACCCTTCTATTTTTACTGGAGAACGCAACCAGAATCCAGAAAAATGGTTGAAAGAATTCCATCGCGTCGCTCGCTACAACTGCTGGGATGATTCAATGTGCCTCGCAAATGTTTATTTTTTCCTCCAAGGAACAGCGCACAGATGGTACGAAAATGTTGAAGAGAAAATTAATTCATGGGATATTTTTGTGAAAATGTTTTCTCAGAATTTCGGACGTCATGTCACCCAAAAAGATCAACTCGCAGAGAACCTCAAAACTCGAGCTCAGGGGAAGGAGGAGACCAGTGATTCTTACATTCAAGATGTTCTCCATCTGTGCAGAGAAGTGAATCCGGCTATGATGGAAAATGAAATAGTTGTACACTTGACGAAAGGAATATCGGAGGAGATATATCAGTCAATCATCATTTTAGACATTGCAAGTATCGATGAGTTCATCAAATGGTGCCGAAAAATCGAGGCTTCAAATAAAAAACGTGTAAAAAAACGTGTAGTATTCGACAGACCGAATGTTGCCGCCATCGATTCAGCAGACTCTGAATCAATGGAAGACTTAATCCGACGCATCGTGCGTGAAGAAGTTCATCGCGCACTAAATCCGGAGTCAACTACCCCTGAACCATCTTCTCTGAAAGAAATTATCCGAGAAGAGATTGAAAAAAACGTAGCTGCAATTTCGAAGCCTATTCAAAGGCCTCCGCCACGACAGTCGTACCCCAACCAAACACGTACATTCAACCAGGTTCCACGACGTCAGTACCCTACCCAAACGCCCATATATAACCAGACGCCACCACAACGAAGAACGGATGAATGGAGGACGCATGGCAACATCCCAATATGTTTTAATTGCGGCCGCCCAGGCCATGTTAAGCGATATTGTAGAGAACGCCGACAATGGACGCAGAGACCCGAAGGACATGCACCAAGCACCCAAGAACCTCAAATGGGTAACCACCAAGCCATAAGAAGCCAAATCTACCGCAGACAATCGCCGTATCCAAACAGAGGAAGATCCCCAAGACGCCAATCCATTTCCCCAGGCCGCCATACAAGCCAATCCCCACGCCGCTACAATCTAGAAAAAAACTAAGCGTCGCGTCTTCTTTCGAGGGGGAAGCCGCGGGTGTGAAAAACCCTCCATCGTCGACAGCCGCTAAATTACAACAAAATTATGTCGAAATCATCATTGATGACATTGCATTTTATGCTCTGGTCGATTCAGGTTCCTCTTTTTCAGTTATCTCTGATGGATTAAGACGACAATTAAAAAAGACCATGTTCAAGGATAGCGGAATGACTCTGAAAGTTGCTGATGGCAAGAATGTTACATCGATCGGCCGATGCACAATCAGCTTGAGCATCAATGGATTGGAACAGCCGCTTGAGTTTATCGTCCTCCCTAATAGTAACCCAAGTATTATCCTCGGATGGGATTTCCTAGAGGCATCAAATGCCGTGATTGATTGTGGACGCGCCGAAATCAGATTGGAAGAGGCCAAAGATGTACTAAATTCACCAGCTTCCATGGGAAAGGTTGTGGCTAGCAGAAGCGTCGTAATCCCAGCCGAATCTACCAAACTAATAAATGTTATGAGTGAAGAGCTTAATGGGCAAAATCAGGTACTTTTTGAACCTTCGAAAAAGGTATTAATAGGAAAAGGGTTAACACTTCCCTGTGCATTATTCAGGCTTTCCCATAATAAAGGAAAACTTTGGATCGTAAATTCTAGCACACAGCTCAAATAGTCCCTAAGGGAATGTGCCTAGGAAAAATTCAAAGGGTTGAAGAAAATAACTTGACGGCTATTTCAGAATGTTCTGAATTTAATAAGGAGGCGAAAAATGCGAATCATGCCAGTCATGCTGATAAAAGTGACTCTAAATTTTTACAAAATTTAATTAGTGATGATTTATCAGAAGAGCAGCAGTCTCAAATCTTATCAATTTTAAAACGATATGATAAAATATTTGATAAAAATAATGAACCAGTAAAGCAAACTTCAGTAACCAAACATAAAATTGAAACTGGAAACCATCAGCCTATTAAGCATAGACCATATCGAGTCTCCCCTACAGAACGCCAAGCAATCCAAACGGAAGTGGACAAAATGCTAGACGCCGGGATTATACGTCATTCAGAAAGTCCATGGTCATCGCCGGTTATTTTAGTGAAGAAGGAAGGATGGTAACTGGCGTTTCTGTGTGGATTACAGACGACTAAACAAAGTTACTAAAAAAGACGTTTACCCACTACCCCGAATCGATGATACACTTGACTCTCTGAAAGGAGCTAAATTTTATTCATCAATGGACCTTCGTTCAGGATATTGGCAAATAGAAGTCGAAGCAGATAGAAAAAAACTGCCTTTATTACCCCTGACGGACTCTACGAATTCCTAGTCATGCCCTTTGGCCTGTGCAATGCCCCTGCAACATTCGAGCGCATGATGGACAAGATATTGAAAGGCCTGAAATGGACGATGGCCCTCTGTTATTTAGACGACATCGTGGTGTATTCCAAATCGTTCAACGAACATTTACACCGGCTTGAAATCATACTACAATGTCTCGACAAAGCCGAGCTACGCCTCAACCCAAAAAAGTGCCTTTTCGGAACCAACGAATAAGAGTGTTTGGACACCTCGTCGATAGTAAAGGTATTTATCCCGATCCAGAAAAGATTGAAGCTATCGCCAAGTTTCCGACCCCAAAATCTATAACAGATGTGAGAAGCTTCATTGGCCTATGTTCCTATTATCGTAGATTTATCGAAAATTTTGCTGAGAAAGCTGCTCCTTTACATGAAGTACTCAAAAAGATAATAATATTCACGTGGAACTCTGACCAACAGGATGCTTTTGATTCCTTGAAAAAAGCATTGATGTCTGAACCTGTTCTTGCCTATTTCGAAGAACAACTGCCAACCGAGCTCCATACTGACGCCAGCGGTTATGGAATTGGAGCTGTCCTCGTACAGATTAACGATGGGAAAGAGCGGCCAGTTGGTTATGCTTCAAGAACTTTATCTAAGGCGGAGAAGAATTACTCAACAACGGAAAGAGAATGCTTGGCCGCAATATGGGCCATCAACAAATTTCGACCGTACCTTTTTGGTCGTGAGTTTTGTCATCGTCACTGACCACACGCCTTTGCTGGTTATCTAACCTGAAGGACCCGACAGGAAGACTAGCAAGTTGGGCTTTAAAACTCCAAGAATACAATGTAACGGTGTTTATAAAAGTGGACGCAAACACCAAGATGCCGACTGTTTTTCTCGAAATCCTCTCCAACGAATCAGAAGAAGCATACAATGATGAGGATGATGATATACCCTCAATAACTGCTCTGACGTGCTTCGAGGCTGAACAAAGAAAAGACCCTAAAATTAGTAAATTGATAGATGGAAACAGAAGATTTGGTGCCGAATCGAAAGGTTATGAAATATTAAAAGGAACCTTATACAAAAAGAATTTCGACCCCCTGGGAAACAACCACCTTTTTAGTTATCCCAAGCACTTACGCTTAGAAATACTGAAAGTTTACATGACGCTCCCACAGCAGGTCATCTTGGATTTTCAAAGACATATGAGAGAGTTAAAAACAAATATTTCTGGCCAGGACTTCTCCGGGACATACGGAAGTATGTCGCTCATTGTAAAGAGTGCCAAAGAAAGAAACATCAACTCAAAAGCCACTGGACTACTTAAAGCCATACCTCCTGCAACCACCCCTTTTCAGAGAGTTGGAATGGACTCCTTGGAAGATTTCCCAAGTCTGATACTCGTAATAAATGGATCATAGTCTGTACTGACTATCTTTCTCGATTTGCCGTTACTAAAGCCTTACCCACAGGGGAAGCAAAGGAAGCAGCCAAGTTCTTAATGGAAGATGTTTTCTCAAGCAACGGAGCCCCAGAGAAAATTAATCACGGACCGAGGACGAGTTTCCAATCCAAGTTGATTGCGGAACTCTCCAATCAATTGCTCGTCGATACATCGGTTCACGAAAGGTATCATCCCCAGACGAATGGACTGACGGAGAGGTTAAACAAAACCTTAGCCAAACATGATCGCTATGTATGTATGTGTTGAACAGAAGACTGGGACGTAATCCTGCCTACGTCACGTTCGCTACACCGCAAAACAAGATACGACAGGTTTTACCCATTTTAAACTGATTCATGGACGCGAAGTCGAAACTACTGTAGACACTCTTTTCCCAAATCCGCATGAAGTTCTCCAAGAGGTTTACAGTCAGAAGATTGCCTCGCGAGTCGAAGAGACTAGGCAGCTAGCAAGATTAGAAACCTTGAAGCCCAAGAAAAGGACAAGGCCAGATATGATTCAAAGCACGAGGCAATGGATTACAACGTCGGTGACCTGGTATGGATTTTCATCCCGATAAGAAAGGTGGGACTCTCAGAAAAACTAATGAAAAGGTACTTCGGGCCATACAGGGTTACTCGGAAACTCTTGACGTGACTTCGAAGTTGAACCTGTGGACCAACAACCAGGAGACGCCAAACAAGAGACCTGGTCCTTGTACTGAGAATGAAACCCTACATGACCCTGAGTACCCAGCTGATCTGTTCATGTGATTATTACAGCGGGACGCTGTTCATCTAGGAAGGGGGCAATATCACTGAATAATTATTTTAAATATTCTGGGTTATCATCATAAATATTTGCATAGCATCACCCTTACCATTCTTGTATTTATTACTTGTAAATAAATTCTAGCAATAGTTTGCATTTTATAAAATAATTTATTTTTACTTAAACTTTTGTTATATCGTTATCACTCGTGACAATATATTTCAACTAAAAGTAGTTGGGAAGGAGAATTTAATAGCAATTATGGATGTAGAACTCTAATTAAAAAATTAAAAAAGGATAAAAAAAACTATAAATGGCATAGAGGAAAATATCGAATCCATTGTGCTATGGTAGATATTAATGCAAGAAATGCAAACTAGATTAGGCAAATAATGATGTTTGATGAAAATGAGTGATGTTTCTTGCAGCAACATGAGGATGATGATTGGAATGACGAAGTGGAAATTTGTATAGTATTATTTGTATATAGATTATAACACGCCTGTAGAAGGGTTTTTTGCCCGAAAGCTTGCTCTGATATATTTATAATAAAAGAAATATTCTTCTTTATTTCGTCGTTTTCGTCTAATATTTCCTAGAAGAATATTATAATAATAGATTAGTGTATAAGATTAAAGTGTGAATTAGATATAAAGCATAATGGGCAAGAACCATCTGAATAAAATGTTAATTTACTTGTTTAAAATGCCTAAACTCGAGTTGCCTAACTTTCAATGACAGATTGTTAAATGGCTTCATTTAAAGATATACTTTTTTCTGCTTTCTTTGGTTCTAACTCACAAATACCTGATATCAAAAGTTATTATTTGAAGGCCAACTGAGGGCGAAAGCACTAGGAATGCGTCAACGCATTTCCAATTTACCGTTAATTATGTTGAGGTTTGGCAAACTTTATTAACAAGATATGATAACCCAAAGGATATAATTTTCTACCCAAATAGATAATGCATTTAGATTGCCAAAATTAGCCGTATGACAACCATAATTCAATGTTTAAACTTCTAGATAGCTGCATCGAATTAGTAAGAACAGTGAAGGTATTGGGTTACCAATTGATAGATTTATCTGAGGTATTTTTCGTCAAGATCATACAAGATGATAAGCTTGATAAAACCACAAGAAAACAATGGGAATTGCAGAAACAACCCAAGAGTTGTGCCTTCAATTAGGATTTAATGGATATTTTTGGAAATTCATGAAAAAAGCTTGCAGAATTTACCAAATAAAGATTCAAATGTGGAGAGAACATTCAATGAAAAAGGAATTACAAATGATGAATGTTTATAATTCTATATGATAAAATGTCTTAATGTGAAGGTGCACATGCTCTTTCATAGACTGTAATTTATTTTCTAAATTACTGAGTCAGAGAGAGGTGAATTGTGTTAGTTTGGGCTAAATTGTGTTTCAGATGTTTAAAGCCAAACAATTTAGCAAAGAATTGTTATTGCAAATAACATTTGTCAAATTTGCAAGAAAAGACACACACACTTTGATTCACCAAAGAAACCAAGGTTCAAGATGTTGATGAAGGGAAATTTGAGTGTGGAAAAGTCATCAAAAACTAATGTCTTTTAAGTAATGAGAAATATTTTTCTAATGTCATGCTTACAACCGCTTGGATTAAAATCAAGGATACAATGGTGTGCCTCAGACATGTAGCCTGATAGACTCAGGGCTCGGGCGTATTTATACAGGACAATGTAGAAAAAGACTAGGACGTAATTGTTACCTTACACTCGCTAAATCGGGAATTTCGGGACATTTTGCGAGATCACTCTTATGGACTTGTGGAGTTGGAATTTACGCCACATTTCAAATCCGATGAACTTTTCAAGGTGAACGCCTTGGTGTTGGATAAGTTGACTATAATTTACCAATCTCTTACATGTCCAAAGTCAAACTTGGGCATCTCAAAACCATGCCTCTGGCTGACAGTTTATAATATTTCTGTCCCTTCGACTTATTATTTTGGTGCTGAGTTAGCTATGGACCCTGTTCACTGGCGAGTCCGTTATCGGGTATGATAGAACAACTAACTGCTACTTCTTCTAAATTAGGATGGCCTGGATGAGAAGAGTTTCCTCTAAGGGTAGTAGCCAGAGAGAGAAGTATTAGAATATCATTCAGTCACATCATGCTGCCTGGAAACCAAAATATAGTCGAAAAATTTGGAAATTGGAAATCTTGCCTGATTGTGACTTCTTTATCTAAGGATGAAAATGAAAGGAAATCCATTTTGTGAAACACATGGAAAGGGAATTCCACAGGTAGATATGTTGTACAACTGCCATTTCGGAATGACTGCCAATTAGGAGATTCAAGATCCAATGCGATCAAAAGACTTTGTTCTTTGGAAAGATCTTTGATTCCACGACCTGAAGTTTATGACCAATATAGAAGCTTCATTAAGGAATATCTTGAATTGGGACATGAAAGCTTTAGTACCAAGGAAGAATATCATTAAAGGAAGGTACTATCTGCCTCATCATCCTGTAATAAAGGAAAAAATTTGCACCACCAAATTGCGAGTAGTATTTGACGCATCAGCAAAAAGATGATTCTGTTTGTCCTTGAATGATGCTTTAATTCCAGGGGCCCAAAATTCAACAGGATTTGTTTCACATCATTCTGAGATTCAGAATTCAACCTGTTGCTATAAATGCTGATATCGCCAAGATGTATAGGCAAATTAGAATATCACAAGAAGACTCGAATTCCAAGAATTGTATGGCGGAATGATCTTCATGATAAAATAATAGGACTATCGGCTAGAAACTGTCACTTACGGGACTAGTTGTGCACCATTTTTGGCCACTCGTATTCATCAAACAGTTGGCTTTGGATGAGCAGAGTAGTTTCCAAAAGCTAGCAAAATAGCATTGACAGAATTTTATGTTGATGATCTATATACCTGGAAACTTTTTCAGTAGATGAAGGCAAGAATTTGGTGCAAGAACTCTATGGTTTACTAAGTGCAGGAGGCTTCGAACTTCCGTAAGTGGACCTCCAATGTTCCTGTATGTTCTGTCTCTTTTACCAATCATTTATGTTCCGCCACACCAAATATTGGGTTTGAGGATTCCAAGGAATTTGTCAACGTTTTAGGCCTTCAATGGCAACCAAGAACTGATGGTTTCACATTTAGGAAATAGCTCTGCCACTGAACTCTATGACAAAACAGGAATTACTATCACAGGTTGCTAAAATTTTGAACCACTGGGTTGGATCTCACCATTTAAAGACCACTATTAAACT
>CP092883.1:32928960-32943895 GCA_030710605.1 Cordylochernes scorpioides
TCTTAAGGTTATTAAGACTGGGGAACTCTACACTTTAAGATATGTTTTCAGGAGGACATTGCAAGGGGAAAACTTGGCATGGCTTTTCTATGCTATAGGTGTAGAGTACGAGAAATGAGGTTGAGGGTGGAAATTGCGTGAGTTCAGAACTGAGGTAAACATAGGACTACATACAATGTTAGAATTTTGGCGAACAGAGCGAGGGGAAACTTGCTTTGGGCCATTCTACCTTATGTATGCAGTTACTCGTGTAGCGAGTCCGAGGGGAAAAGTCCCGTGTGTAGGTAAGTAAGTCGCATGGACTTATAGTTAATTTGAGAATATAAAATAGTTCGAGATACAAAGGTAGAATATAGGCGAACAGAGCGAGGGGAAACTTGCTTTGGGCCTTTCTATCTTAATTATTTCGATACTAAGAGACTAGTAGTTTTAACTAATTGGAGGAAAGTATGCGCGCACAGTGCCAAACATTGGCACGAGGACGGCGTTGTCCTTTACAATTTACAAGCTTCTCGTACACGAGGTGCTTGAACCGTCGTGGGAGCTTGTGCGAGAAGTTTATTTCGCGACGGGTTGAACGTAAAACCCATGTCTGCGCGAAATGATGACGGACCGGACAGATTCAGCGACGATGTTTAACGTACCTCCGTGGGAAATATCGGAGGTAGGTTATATCGTGCTGGTATGGACAAGGGACAAACATAAATTTGAAGGCAGGGTCCGGGTGGCGAACGTGTGGCGCGAGGAGAAGGAGCGAAATGTGCCGCTCGATGCAGATTGTTCAAGTGCGAACAAAAAGGAGTTGATAAACATCTAGCAGTTAGTCAATCTGCATCCTGTGACGAACACACCAGTGGCTAGATGGTGTGGGTCTGTGGATATACTAGAGCGCAACTACAAAATATTATCATAAATGAAGAGTGGAGATTAGTGGAAATAGTAGTTCGATAATTGATTAATCAATAATTCTATAAAAGGTCATGAGCTGGTAGAAGGTTGACAAAGTTGTAAGAATGAGTGGGACATTCAGGGGAAGATAGATAAGAGTCACCAAGGGTTGGTTGTAAGCAAGGCTCACGTGGTGGTTGGAATTCTTCGACGCCTGACTTACAGAGTGAATTTTGGGTCGGTTAGGGCAAAAAATTATTTTACGTGAGCCGTGCTTACACGAAGGATAGGTCATATACAAATTGGTACAAATATGGATTAGAACTGGAATACGATTTTTATAGATAACTTGATTATGAAAAATAAATTTTTAATATTAAAAATCGTGAGGCATGAATAGGTAGAGTTCCATTTTTTAAGAGGTGACTTTAAAATAGGAATTATTTCATTAAAATGACGATTATTGAAATCTATTGGTAAGGTAACTAATTAAATGGGCTTCAAATAGATGTATGGTATGGATAATAATAAATCACTGTTAACACAGGTCTACAAAAAAACTTATTTTTTTTGCACAAGAGAACCTGATGGTGTTTCTAGTGTAACTTTTCATGCTGAACTCAAAAATCTAATCAGAAATTTCCCATCACCCATGGTTTCTGCCTGATGGTCTTTTTTTAGTATTGGGATAAATACAGTAATAAATGCTTGAATATATGAATATATATGCCATAATAAATGAAACTGCTTTTGAAAAAGATAGAATATGAAAGATACGGTTGGAAAATATGCAGCGATTTGAAAGTCGTTGCTCTCTTGCGCGGATTACAGCTTGGATATACAAAATTTGGTTGTTTTCTGTGTGAGTGGGATAGCAGAGATAGGGAAAGGCATTACATAAAAAAAATCTGGCCAAACCGTGAAATCTTTACTCCAGGATATAAAAATATTGCAAATCTACCCCTGATCGATTCAGAAAATATTTACTTACCACCATTACATATTAAACTGGGATTGATGAAGAACTTTGTCAAGGCAATGGATCGAAATGCCAGTGGTTTTGCCTACCTAAAACAAAAATTTTCTAATATAAGTGAAGCGAAGATTAAAGAAGGCATTTTCGTTGGACCTCAGATTCCAGAATTGCAGCAGGATGGAAATTTTCAAAATAGTTTGAATGAAATTGAAGCAGCAGCATGGAATTCCTTTAGAAACGTTTGCAAAAACTTCTTAGGAAGTGTCAAGGTTGAAAATTACCGAGACATAGTTAATGATCTGTTGCTTTCCTACAAGGCACTGGGATGTAACATGTCCCTCAAGATCCATTTCCTGCATTCACATCTAGATTTCTTTCCAGACAATCTTGGCGCAGTTAGCGATGAGCATGGTGAGAGGTTTCATCAAGATATATCAAGCATGGAGAAGCGGTACCAAGGCAAATGGAGTCCCGCTATGCTTGCCGACTACTGCTGGACACTCAAGAGGGATCTACCACAAGCAAAGTATAGAAGAAAATCCACTGTCACTGCTTTTCAATAAATAAATATGCCTATATATTAACAATATTTCCAAATTTCAAGTAGGTGTATCTCAGAAATATTGCGCAATAGAAAAAAACTAATGGTATATTTGGATTCAGGAAATGTAGATAAGATGCTATTTCTTTGTGGACAAAGCAAAATATTTTTTGATAAACCAGTGTGATGTAATAAGGGTTATGCAAAACTATATTTATCCCAATACTAAAAAAAGACCGTCACGCAAAAACCATAGGTGATGGGAAATATCTGATTAGATTTTTGAGTTCAGCATGAAAAGTTACACTAGAAACATAATCAGGTTCTCTTGTGCAAAATTCTTGTTGACCAGTGTTATGGAAATACTGGCATCAGAGTTTACAAGGAATGACTTCTTTGAAGAATGAATGGTATAGGTAAAACAATTTCACTTACAGGTTATGTTGGTTTAGGGTGAAAGTAGGTTAATTGAGTTCACTGAGGGAGGGTTCTGTCTGCAGATACTGTACGTGCCAGTGTTGACCGCCACAGTAGTGTCAGGAATATGGCGGAGTCTTGTCCATGATGGTGGAAGGTGTCCTGCTCTGGCACGGTGATCGTTCCTGGGCAGATCTAGTGCTGGGAGAAGTGTGCAGCAGGCTCATCTCCGTCGTAGGTGATCACATCTTCCGGATCACGGTTCAAAGGTTGGCCGAGGCAGAGGTTGAGAGCTCGAAGAGAAGTGGTTACAGTTGAGTTGGTTGTAAATTCTTGCGGAACGTGGCTGTGGGTTTGTCCGATCACCATGGCTTTACTTCTTTTTTCTTCATATTCCAGTAGATATGGGAATTTGTTTCCCGGCCAGGTCTTATCCTGTCGACTTTTTATGTGGCAATATAATAATAAGGTGGGGAAAGAGAAATAAGGACACCACAAGTTTGGAAGGGGAATCCCAGACAACCAGAGAGAGAGGCGGGCCTGGCAACAGCCGGGCGGCCGTTCGTCGAACACAATCCTCAACTGTCCTAGAAGTCCCGAAGTGTTAACTGACCGGGCCCCAATGGTGGCCCCTTGGAATGTCGCTGATGTCTAAAGTGACCGGTCCTTACCCTCCCGTCTATCTCTGGGTTGACTATAGGCTTGCTTTATTATTCCTGGAAGAGTATATATTATGACATATATATATATAAGGAATTTATGATTCCGTGAAGAATTTAATTGTGCGTGAATGTGCCTGAAATCACCTGTGAGTCATGAGAAGGGAAATTGTTATTGAAGTACCTTTGAGAGAAAAAAAGCTAAAACTGTGTCTCATTAAGAGGCTGGCACCATCCTATCATAGGAGATAATCTCCTTGGGCTTATCCAAATTATTTTTTCTATTCACATACTATATTTGAAATTATAAAATATTATGAGTGCTCTTGCTCTCAACGCCTGTACTTCTATGTCCTGTGTTGATCTCATTATTTTAGTGTTTAAAAACAGTGGGCTTGCTTAATACGCTGTTCAACATTTTTGCTCAAGAGAACCTGATGGTGTTTCTAATATAACTTTTCATGCTGAACTCAAAAATCGAATCAGAAAATTTCCATCACTCATGGTTTTTGCGTGACAGCTTTTTTTAGTATAGGGATAAAAAACAGTAATAAATGCAAACAATGTTATGTAAGCAATTTTGAATAAACCTTTTTACATTATACTTGTTCATCAAAAATATTTTTCTTTGTCCTAAAAAGAGAAACAGAATCTTATCCAAATGTAATTCTTTGTGCTGATCCACATACGAGGTGTGTTCAAAAGGTTTCGCGACTTTTGTGTTTTTCAAAAATTATTTATTTATTCATGAATACCTATTTTGTCCCCTTCAAAGTAATCCCCATGATATATTATGCACTTGTGCCAACGGTTTTTCCAATCTTCGAAGCACTTCAAAAAATCATTTTTTAAAATCTTTTTCAGCTCCTCCTTCGATGCCGTCTTTATCTCGTCAAGCGTAGCGTAACGTCGTCCTTTCATGGGCCTCTTCAGTTTAGGGAACAAGAAAAAGTCACAGGGGGCCAGATCTGGGGAATACGGTGGCTGCGGCATCATTAGTGTGTTGTTTTTGGCCAAAAAGTCGCGCACAAGCAACGATGTGTGAGCAGGGGCGTTATCGTGGTGCAAAAGCCAATTTTTGTTCTTCCACAAATCCGGGAGTTTCTGGCGGATTGCTTCGCGCAAATTGCGCATAACTTGCAGGTAATATTGACCTTATTGACCGTTCTACCCTGTGACAAGAACTCATGATGCACCACGCCCCTGCAATCGAAGAAAACTGTCAGCAAAACTTTCACATTCGACCGAACTTGGCGCGCTTTTTTCGGTCTTGGTTCGTGTGGCAGCTTCCATTGAGATGATACGTCATAACCATAAACCCACGCTTCGTCACCAGTTATGACCCTCTGGAGCAAATTTGGGTCGTCGCGGACAGAGTCCAACATCTCATTAGCAATGTTCATGCGATGCTGTTTTTGGTCGCAATTGAGCAATTTTGGTACGAATTTCGCGGCGACCCGTCTCATGCCCAAATCATTGATAAAAATCGAATGGCCCGAGCCAATCGATATGTTTGGGTCCTCAGCAACTTCTCTAACGGCGATTCGACGATTGGCCAATATCATTTTCTCCACTTCATTAATTATTTTGTCTGTTGTTGAAGTGCTCGGGCGTCCGGCACGCTCTTCGTCGTTCACATCTTCTCGGCCTTCTGAGAACATTTTGTACCACCGATAAACGTTGCTTCGGTCCAAGGTAGCTTCTCCGTATGCCAGAGTCAACATTCGGAATGCATCCGCGCACTTAATTTCGTTTTTAACACAAAATATGATAAAGGTTCTTTGATCCATTTTTTTAAATAGGTAAAAATCGAAGACGATTCAAAACACCTGCAAGCAAAGCAGCTGTCAACAATTAAGTGAACATTCAAAATGGCCGAGCTTGTCGGCATAAATGAGAGACATGAGTACCAACATAAAGCCACAAAAAGATCGAAATTTGAATATACGTAACCCGCTAAAATTCAAAAGTCGCGATACTTTTTGAACACACCTCGTATACCATTAGTTTTTTTCCATCATGGAAGATTTCTGAGATACACCTACTTTAAATTTAGAAATATTTTTAATATATATGTAAGTTTTATCAGGTATTCAGAATCAGAAATGTATTCACTGTTGGTTAGAAAAAAAAAAGTTTATTTATCAATTTATATACATGCAAATTATCTTGTTCTTTTTTTGCCATGCAAAACTATAGCAAGCTAGACCTATATAGAATTATTCCTATTGAAAACATTTACTCATTTGTTTAATTTTCATTTCATAGAATATTTTAGTTTTTTATTTAATTAACGAAAAATTAATCTATACACCATAATTAGATTATAACATTTTTTTCTAGCTTCTAAATATAGGCCTATATAAACGATATATATTTATTTTATTGAAAATTAGTGACGGTGGACTTCTATACTTTGCTTGTGGTACATCCATCTTAAGTGTCCAGCAGTAGTCAGCAAGCATACCGAGGCTCCATTTATCTCAGTACCGCTTCTCCATGCTTGATATATCTTGATGAAACCTCTCACCATGCTCATCGCTAACTGCGCCAAGATGGTCTGGAAAAAAATCTAGATGTGAATGCAGGAAATGGATCTTGAGAGACATGTTAAATCCCAGTGCTTTGTAGGAAAGTAAGAGTTCATTAACTAAGTCACTAGAGTTTTTGGCTTTTAAATTCCCCAAAAAGTTTTTACAAACGTTTTTAAAAGAATTCCTTGCTGCTGCTGCTTCAACTTCATTTAATCTATCTTCAAAATTCCCATCCTGCAGCAATTCTCGAATCTGAGGTTCAACGAAAATGCCTTTTTTATTTTCGCATAACTTATGTAGGGATTTTTGCTTCAAATAGGCAAATCCAGCAGCATTTGGATTCATTGCCTTGACAAAGTTTTTCATTAATCCCAGTTTAATATGTAGTGGTTATAAGTCAATATTTTCAGGTTTGACCAATGGAAAATGTGCAATATTTTTGTACTGGAGTAAGGGTTTTGCGGTTTGGTCAGTTCTTTCTGATATATTGCCTTTCCTTGTTTCTACTATCCCACTCGCACAGAAAACAACAAAATTTTGTAAATCCAAGTGGTAAACCAAGCAAGAGAGCAATTATTTTCGAGTCACCACAGATTTTCCAGCTGTATTAGTCATACTCTACCTTTTTCAAAAGCAGTTTAATGCTTTATAACTCTCTTTCATGTTGAATGTGTGCTATTGGCACCGATGGGAACATATTACAGTTGTGAAAAAGAACAGTTTTCAAATTAACTTAAGAGGAATCTATGAATAAGCGCAACTCTTCAGTATGTTCATGACCAAGTGCATCCATTAGGCTAACAACCTCATTGCCTTAAACTAAGACATTTTCTTGTGAAAAGAAGTCTTGAAATTCAGTTTGTCGTTTGCGAAAAAACAAACAAACATAATTTTGTGCCCTTATGCAGCAGATTCCAACCTTTTAACCTAGAACCTAAAGGTTTACTCTGGTTTTTGGATAAATGCAAATCATGTATGAGGTCATTCAAATCTACTTTAGTTAATAAATGAGGTTCGAGTGAAACATGTGCTTTGAAACTTCTGTCATCCTACTCTTTCTCATCACTATTTGAATCATCGTCACTAAATGTAACATTTTCGGGAGGCTGTGGCAGAGGAAAATCATTACTATGAGGAACTGGTCTCATAGCGGATTGTAAATCTGGAAATTCAATTATATGTCTTGATTTAGATGTAATACCTTTAATTTTTGTCAAACTAAAATAACAGTCGGAATAATGGTATTTTGGTTCCCTCCATACCATTGGGACCGCAAAAGGTATATGGCCTTTACCTTTAATCCACCTCGTAAGAGGCCGAGCACAAGCTTGACAACAATAAAGTCTTATCTTGCTTACCCACTTTGCATCCAAAGTAAAGTTCATAGCACTTTTAGATGAGCGGTGTAATGTTTCTCCTTTGAACTTTGAAAGTAAATTCACCATAGATGTAAAAGAAATTTTGTGGATTATTCGCGCAACACCTTGGCGTATTGGCAACGTCTTGTGTACACGATCTACAAAAACATTTTGATAGAATACGAAAAGGGAAATAAAACTATCAGTGTTGAAAAATATAAATAATGAATATTGTCACTGTATAATATTTGGATAGTTTAACGGGAGCCAAGTTCTATTCCAGCATGGACTTACGCACAGGTTATTGGCAAATAGAGATTGATGAAGGAGACCGTGAAAAGACAGCTTTCGTCACCCCTGATGGTCTCTATGAATTTCGAGTCATGCCGTTCGGCCTATGTAATGCCCCAGCCACGTTCGAAAGAATGATGGACAATCTGCTGGCTGGACTCAAGTGGACAATTTGTCTTTGCTACTTGGACGATATAATTGTCTATGCGTCCTCCTTTCAAGAGCACATGGAACGATTGGAAAAGACCCTTAAATGTATCCAGAGGGCAGGTTTATGTCTCAATCCCGAGAAGTGCCGATTTGGATCAAAGATAATCAAGGTATTAGGGCATTTGGTTTCAGAGGAAGGTATACGCCCAGATCCTGGAAAAAAAGAGGCCATCATAAATTTTCCGACTCCAAAAAATACAACTGATGTGAGAAGTTTCATCGGATTATGTTCTTACTATAGACGCTTTGTGAGGAACTTCGCGAATAAAGCAAAGCCATTACACGAACTACTGAAAAACAATACTAGGTTCGTTTGGTCAAAGGAGCAAGATGAGTCGTTCCAGATATTGAAAGCAGCGTTGACTACAGATCCTCTTCTCGGCCATTATAAAGAAGAAGCCGAAACACATCTGCACACAGACGCGAGTGGACATGGCATTGGAGCAATATTGATTCAAATTCATGAAGGAGAGGAAAAGCCAATCGCCTATGCTTCAAGAACCCTCAACGCTGCAGAAAAGAACTATTCTACGACAGAGAGAGAATGTCTGGCCGTAGTATGGGCTATTTACAAGTTCCGGCCTTATTTATTCGGGAGGCATTTTACTGTAGTTTCCGACCACCATTCTCTGTGTTGGTTAGCCAATATAAAGGATCCATCAGGAAGGCTAGCCAGATGGGCTCTACGTCTTCAGGAATTTGACATTTCTATTGTTTATAAGAGTGGAAAAAAACACCAAGATGCGGACTGCCTTTCACGATTCCCGGCCGATGCATTTTTTTTTTACAATTATTAAAACTCATTTATATATTATACAAGAATGACATCCACGGCGCCAATTTATAATTGTAACGATTAGTATTTGAATAAAAGCATTTAATCGGGTAAAACCCTGGCGTTGCCCGGGTCATTCGGCTAGTGGAATTAATAATAATATTTTTTTCTCTGTATTTTTATGAATTACAAAAAAAAGTACTGATATTGATGGAAAATTGATATTTAATATTATATATAATCTGATATCAAAGATTCGCGTTTCTTTCTACAGAACGAAGGCAAGACACTCCGCGACTCCCCATTTGGAAAATCTAATGTACACAGTAGTCTAGAATTCAGACTTTATGTTCATCGAGTGCCACAGAATCCCTTTTTTATTTTTTGTCTTCACCGGGTGTTTGTAAATCTTTTAAATTAATACTTCTTGATAGTTAAATTTTCTCACCTCAACTTAAATAAGTTCACGTGAACATTTAATTATCAGGATCTACAACACGGATTTTAAAACCTCCTAATCAACAACCTTGCCTTAGACGCAAAATAAAAACTACTAACTTTTCAGAAGAGACCTCAGTAACCATAATAACAATAGTAAACAAAATGAAAAAAATAAATTCTCCTCAAATAAACAAAATTTTCTGGGTTAAATTTTTGTGCTGTTAACGTGATATCAATTTTTTTTTTCGATTAGCTCAATTTCTCAAGTTAAGGATATAATGCCTTTTCCCCATAATATTCATCTATTGGAGGAAAATTTATGACATTAAACTTATTACTATATAAATAAATGCGCCAAAGATAGTGCAAATGATGAAACAATATTATACATATATGTATGAAAAAAGAAAAAGGCATCTACTTATCGTGCAACTGAAAGTTGCTGATGGCTGAGCGCCATCTATCGGAATAAATATCAACTATTCTCGTTGATTTTTTTATTCCATAATTGGCCAAATACCCATTCTTGATTAATCAAGAAAAGCTAACCACGGACGCGTTTCGGGCTGTTGGCCCTCATCAGCGTGGTGCAAGCTGTACCTCAAAGACCAAAAAAATTGGTCATTAAGGCATCCTGAAAAATCATGAAACGGGTAGTTAAGGCCAGAATTGCGTGAGGACTCTACACAATGTGAAAAAATAGTACAAATGTAACATTGTACTGGGATAAGGTGCATAAATCATGAAAAAAGAAAAAGGCATCTACTTATCGTGCAACTGAAAGTTGCTGATGGCTGAGCGCCATCTATCGGAATAAATATCAACTATTCTCGTTGATTTTTTTTATTCCATAATTGGCCAAATACCCATTCTTGATTAATCAAGAAAAGCTAACCACGGACGCGTTTCGGGCTGTTGGCCCTCATCAGCGTGGTGCAAGCTGTACCTCAAAGACCAAAAAAATTGGTCATTAAGGCATCCTGAAAAATCATGAAACGGGTAGTTAAGGCCAGAATTGCGTGAGGACTCTACACAATGTGAAAAAATAGTACAAATGTAACATTGTACTGGGATAAGGTGCATAAATCATGAAAAAAGAAAAAGGCATCTACTTATCGTGCAACTGAAAGTTGCTGATGGCTGAGCGCCATCTATCGGAATAAATATCAACTATTCTCGTTGATTTTTTTATTCCATAATTGGCCAAATACCCATTCTTGATTAATCAAGAAAAGCTAACCACGGACGCGTTTCGGGCTGTTGGCCCTCATCAGCGTGGTGCAAGCTGTACCTCAAAGACCAAAAAAATTGGTCATTAAGGCATCCTGAAAAATCATGAAACGGGTAGTTAAGGCCAGAATTGCGTGAGGACTCTACACAATGTGAAAAAATAGTACAAATGTAACATTGTACTGGGATAAGGTGCATAAATCATGAAAAAAGAAAAAGGCATCTACTTATCGTGCAACTGAAAGTTGCTGATGGCTGAGCGCCATCTATCGGAATAAATATCAACTATTCTCGTTGATTTTTTTATTCCATAATTGGCCAAATACCCATTCTTGATTAATCAAGAAAAGCTAACCACGGACGCGTTTCGGGCTGTTGGCCCTCATCAGCGTGGTGCAAGCTGTACCTCAAAGACCAAAAAAATTGGTCATTAAGGCATCCTGAAAAATCATGAAACGGGTAGTTAAGGCCAGAATTGCGTGAGGACTCTACACAATGTGAAAAAATAGTACAAATGTAACATTGTACTGGGATAAGGTGCATAAATCATGAAAAAAGAAAAAGGCATCTACTTATCGTGCAACTGAAAGTTGCTGATGGCTGAGCGCCATCTATCGGAATAAATATCAACTTTTCACATTGTGTAGAGTCCTCACGCAATTCTGGCCTTAACTACCCGTTTCATGATTTTTCAGGATGCCTTAATGACCAATTTTTTTGGTCTTTGAGGTACAGCTTGCACCACGCTGATGAGGGCCAACAGCCCGAAACGCGTCCGTGGTTAGCTTTTCTTGATTAATCAAGAATGGGTATTTGGCCAATTATGGAATAAAAAAATCAACGAGAATAGTTGATATTTATTCCGATAGATGGCGCTCAGCCATCAGCAACTTTCAGTTGCACGATAAGTAGATGCCTTTTTCTTTTTTCATGATTTATGCACCTTATCCCAGTACAATGTTACATTTGTACTATTTTTTCACATTGTGTAGAGTCCTCACGCAATTCTGGCCTTAACTACCCGTTTCATGATTTTTCAGGATGCCTTAATGACCAATTTTTTTTTGGTCTTTGAGGTACAGCTTGCACCACGCTGATGAGGGCCAACAGCCCGAAACGCGTCCGTGGTTAGCTTTTCTTGATTAATCAAGAATGGGTATTTGGCCAATTATGGAATAAAAAAATCAACGAGAATAGTTGATATTTATTCCGATAGATGGCGCTCAGCCATCAGCAACTTTCAGTTGCACGATAAGTAGATGCCTTTTTCTTTTTTCATGATTTATGCACCTTATCCCAGTACAATGTTACATTTGTACTATTTTTTCACATTGTGTAGAGTCCTCACGCAATTCTGGCCTTAACTACCCGTTTCATGATTTTTCAGGATGCCTTAATGACCAATTTTTTTGGTCTTTGAGGTACAGCTTGCACCACGCTGATGAGGGCCAACAGCCCGAAACGCGTCCGTGGCTAGCTTTTCTTGATTAATCAAGAATGGGTATTTGGCCAATTATGGAATAAAAAAATCAACGAGAATAGTTGATATTTATTCCGATAGATGGCGCTCAGCCATCAGCAACTTTCAGTTGCACAATAAGTAGATGCCTTTTTCTTTTTTCATGATTTATGCACCTTATCCCAGTACAATGTTACATTTGTACTATTTTTTCACATATATGTATGTGTATATATTATACTTGAATAACTGCCCTTAGATATACATATTTATCAAACTACTTAATCTATCCATATATGTTTTAATTTATATATAAAAAAATGTAATTTATTTCTCTTTCTTTTTCAAAATTTGTTGACTTTGCTTAGAATTTTTAATGAAACTGATTCCAAGAATTGATAATTAGACATTATATTTATTGATTTACAAGAGAGAGAACAAAATATAAAAGGGAAACTAATATTAACAAAGGAACTTTTTTTTTCTGTTTCGGTTAGCGCCTATTTACCTGTGAGCTTACACACTCTCTGTGGGACAATTAATTAATATATATACAACATACGCTCCCCTGTGTGTAAGCCCTAATCAGCAAGTCCAAGGCTATCTGCACATTTCCGTAGTTTGTCCTTATAGTCCACACCATATCTCTGATTGCATCCAACAGCAACCAGTCTGGCCTTTTTTTTTATATATGCCGTCATTTGATGTCTTCTTCGTACTGTAGACCAATCGTAGTGTATGACTTTCATACCATTTTCCCTTGGTATTAGTGTCCATACTTTATGTTTTTCTATCTCACTGATCTCTTCTTCCATTGCTTTGTGCCATTCATTTATTTCTCCACTATCCATTGCTTCTTTAAAATTCTCCGGAATATAACGATCTATTTCCATAATTAAGTTTGCATCACTCCTATCCTTTATTCTTTTTGAGCGTCGAACTCCTTCTTTGATCAATTTCCTTTCTTGTTCTTCAAGTCTTGCCTTGTGCCGTTCTTCTAAGATGCTCTTTGTTTCTCCTTTCTTTCTTCCTCCTTTTACGCATCTTTCCTCTATTGGTTCAGTTTGTGTTGAGTCATTTTCAGTGTCACCACCTGGTTTTACTGAAGTATCCTCCTGAGACTTCATTTTACTCTCTGTGACAGGATTGTCTTCTTTCAAGATAAGAAAATCTTCAACTATTTCTTCACAATTTCCTTTATAGGTCAAATTATCACAATTGGTATCTTCCTGAATATCATTTGCATAATCAATTCCTCTCTTATCTTCACTAAATTTTACTGATCTGACTACATGAATTCTCTTTGTCATTATATCATATATTCTGTAGGCTTTTCTTTTAATGGAATAACCAAAAAATATTCCCTTTCTACCCTTTGGTGAAAACTTGTTTCTTCTTGGTTTGCTCTCAAGCCAATGTGTCAAACATCCAAATATTCGAATGTGTTTGACCGATGGTTTCCTGCCATTCCATCTCTGCATAGGTGTATGGTGCTTGATAGACCGGTGGGGAGTACAATTCTTGATGTACACAGCTGTAGCAATTGCTTCTGCCCAAAACTTCATGGGTAATTTTGAGTCAATTAGTAAGTTTCTCGCTGTATCTATAACAGTCCTATTCACTCTCTCTGCGACTCCATTACTTTGTGGTGAGTATGTGGTGGTAAGTTGGTAATGGATCCCATTTCTCTTGAAAAGTCCTTCAAATCTAGAGTTACAAAATTCAGTTCCATTGTCGGTTCTTACATCTTTAATTCTAAGACTTAATTCGTTTTCGGCTCTTGCTTTAAATTCTTCAAATCTCTCAAAGGTCTCATCATTTGACCTCAGGAAATATACAAAGATTCTTCTACTGTAATCATCTACTATAACAAGAAAATACTTAGATCCTCCTAAAGATTGACATAGCATTGGTCCACATAAATCCATATGAATCAACTGCAGGGGCTTAACTATATAATTTTCCGTAATATTATATGGCTTCTGAACCAGTTTTCCCATTATGCATGCTTCGCACTCTGGTAACCTTTCGAATTTTAGATCCAATCGTCTTACAATGTGTCCGTGGATCATTTTATCATATATTCTTCATTTATATGGTTTAATCTTTTATGCCATACACTTATATTGCTATTTTTATTTGATAAATGTGTATTTATAACCATGACATTTTCATTTTTTTGATATTGGTACATATCTTAGTTTTGTTCCCATCATAAACATTCTATCTTTAATATATGCCTCAGCAACTAAATCATTGTCTTTATTATAAATCTTTGCTCCATCCTTATTGAAAATAACTGAATTTCCTTTGTTGACTAATTCGTATACAGGGTGCGGTAGATAAGTAATGAGACTCAGTCTAGAAAAACAAATTTATTGATCCGATTTGTACAAAACGTTAATATTCTTAAAAAAACTCGCCTTGGGCGTCGACACAACGTTGCCAGCGCGTTTTCCAAGCTTCATAGGCCCCACTGTAGTCCGTTGGAGTTATCCCAGTTAGTGCCTTCGTGACAGCACGTTGGATGTTCGGGATATCGTCGAAACGATGACCCTTCAGGCATCTTTTTATCTTCGGAAATAGGAAGAAATCAGGAGGACTCATGTCAGGGCTGTATGGTGGCTGTGGCAGAACTTCAACTCCAATTCGGGTCAAATAGGAGGTCACGAGGAACGCTGTGTGCGCCAGAGCGTTGTCGTGGTGGAGACGCCTGCGTTGAGCAAGGTCTTGTCGCTTCCGTTTGACGGCTTTGTGCAATCGCCGAAGGACTTCTTTGTAGAATTCGACATTAACAGTTTTCCCCTGAGGGACAAACTCTTTGTGAATTAACCCCCGCTTGTCGAAAAACACA
Organism: Cordylochernes scorpioides; assembly: GCA_030710605.1. Taxonomy (NCBI): domain Eukaryota; kingdom Metazoa; phylum Arthropoda; class Arachnida; order Pseudoscorpiones; family Chernetidae; genus Cordylochernes; species Cordylochernes scorpioides. Next base: position 32,943,594 of record CP092883.1, read on the forward strand.
ATCAGCATTGTCTTGACTCGGGACTTTGACATTCTTGCTTCTTCGGCCGCGGGGATGCCGGTGTGTGCCACTCCGAGCTCTGTGCTTTCGTCTCCGGGCCGTATTGGAATGTCCACGATTCGTCGCCTGTTACTACGTTGTCTAAAAAGTCTGGATTATTTTCCAATTCATTCAACATCTTACGGCAAACGTCCACTCGTCGTTGCTTTTGTTTGGCGGTGAGCACTGAGGGAACCAATTTTGCGCAAACTTTCCTCATCATCAAATCTTGCGTAACAATTTGGTGAACCGTAAATTTATTC
>CP092883.1:32943995-33081455 GCA_030710605.1 Cordylochernes scorpioides
ACACAAATAAATCAAACTTCTACTGCCATTACTGAGATGGAAAAATATATTGGGAGGGCTTGGTTCCTCAGTGTCGAACCCTCCCTGCGGTTTTGGAAATTTTTAATCTACCAGACCGCTTCTTTAGAGCTCTATCACTTTATCGGGAGAGAGACCATCTGCTTTTATATTCAACACTGAAGGGTGGAATTTTAGAAATGGTATTTAAGAAATTTCTGGACATGAGCTTTTAGGACAGTAGAATTACATTTAAATATTTGCATCGAACAATGCTCTTCCTCAAACAATAAGAACAAGGCCAGTTAGGCATATATTAATACATAGCAATAACGCGCCATCTATATAATACAAATGAAAACACATATATTGCTTAAATACCATTTCTAAGATTCCGCCCTTAAGTGTTGCATATAAAGGCAGAATGATCCAATACAGTATTAGAGCTCTAAAGAAGCGGTCTGGTAGATTAAAGTGGCGAAACCGCAACCGTTCACCACTGATGAGCCAAGCCCTCCCAGTATTTTCTTTATTTTTTCATCGCAGTAAGGGCAGTAGACGTTTGATTTATTTGTGAAAAGAAACTTTCGCGTTTTGGTGTTTTCATTTGCATTAGATAAAACTATAAAACTATTGTTTCAATTGGGAATGTAGGTGAGTGAGGGGATTGAGGTCAGTAAGAATGAGTCATTTTTCTTGAATCTTCTCTAAGATATTCGTTTCATTGCAAGAAAGATAAGTCGTTGGCTCTGCTGATGATCGTTGTGTGTAAGTGTGCAGAACGCACAGAGAACTGAGTCTATGAAATTTCAAACTTATTCTCTCTCTATTTATTGATATTAATTAGCTTAGTTTTATCTTATTGATATAATGTGACATATGATACATGTATATACCAGGCTATATCAAATATGATTCTAATACAAATTTAATATACTATATAAACCAAATATATTTATTCATTGAAGTAAAGACCGTCATTTTCAATAAAAGCCAGCTATATTTTTGCCAGGTTTTCAATTTGCTGACGATAGCATTCTCGGAGTTTGGAGTCGAAAAAGTCATGCAAAGAAATTTCGACGTCTTTGAATGTCTCTAAGTATTTTCTTCTTAGAAATGTAGCCATGGACCGAAATAATGCATAATCAGATGGCGCAATATCAGGGCTATAAGCAGGGCGAGGTTGAAATTCAGTACTCTTCAAATCTTTTATTCTTTCAATTGTTAACCTAGCTCGATAAGTTGGAGCGTTGTCGTGTTGCATGAGTAATATTTTCCGGCTGTCAAAGCAGGCTATCGAGTTTTCAAAACTTCATATACTCGGCTGAGTTGTTCTAGGTAGAGATCGGCATTAACTGCACGACCAACAGAAACAAGTTCGTAGTGTACAATACCATCGATGCTCCACAATACAGACAATATTACTTTATGGTCAAACATAAGACTGTCTCTTATCTTGTTTAAATAGCTGCTTTACCCCCCATATACCTGTGTAAATATTACCCTCGGCTCTATCAATTCTTTAAAATTCTGCCTCTCGCATATCCTGAGAGTCAAGGTTTTTCCTTCCTACAGTAAGCTAACACTACAATTATTCACTAGAGTTATTTTCGTCGAGTGGCTAAAGTCTTTCCATCTAATCCTCCACTCTAACTTCAGAATTTCTATCTGTTCGAAGCTGTTCAAATCTTTCAAAACAGTTGTTCAAATCTCCAAAGATAATTTGTTAATATTCGATGATCATTGGAATTCTCATTAAACAGAATAACTACACCTTTCGATATAGATACAATTCCAGCTATCAGGATTTAGCTTACTGTTCCCTTTCTTTACTTTATAACGGTTCAAAATCATGTATAAAAAAAGGCTAAACATACGACTGGCTTAAATTTCTATGGAATCTCCACATGCCCTCTGCTGGCAATTATTTACTGTAATTAAATGCTATCGAGATGTTTTTACTTATACTCACCCAAGGAAAAATTTTAAAAAATGTTTCAGAAAAACAGAATCGTTTGAAATTTCACCTAGAAAATATACATGTTTAAAAAAACTAATCTTTTCACATTCACAACGCGTCAAGTTGACCGTCTCTTGCCAGTGTCTACAGGTTATTAGATTGCAAAAGGAAAAGGAATTCTATAACATTTATAATCTTAGACATATCTGGAAGTAATATGGATCGTGTTTAATTTAGTTAGAATATTTATGTTTATATAAAGGTTTAATATAATTTTTCTATGATTGTGTAAATATTCATTGAATTTATCATCATCACCTTTGTTGTTTACAAATGTTTTAATAATCTAAGGTTTATGTTGTAAGAAAATTATACATTGATCCCTCGAGCCGGATGAACGTAAGTAAAAGTCAAGTTAAAATTTATTTAAAAAAAAAAAGGGCAACTCATAAGTATTTTGTAACCATATATTTCAACTAAAGGTATTTGGGAAAAGAGAATTTAATAGCAATTATGGAAATAGAAACTTTAATTTAAAAATTAAAAAGGATAAAAAAACTATAAAAGGCATAGAGAATCCATTGTGTCTATGGTAGATATTAATGCAACGAAATGCAAACTAGATTATGCACATAATGATTTGATGAAAATGAGGGATGTTTTCTTGCAGCAACTTGAGGATGATGATTTGAATGACGAAGTGGAAATTTGTATAGATAAGTGTATAAGATTAAAGTGTGAATTAGATTTAAAGCATAATGGGCAAGAACCATCTAAAAAAGAAGTTAATTTACATGTTAAAATGCCTAAACTTGAGTTTCCAACTTTCAATGGCAGATTGGAATCATGGCTTTCATTTAAAGATATATTTTTTCTGCAATTGGTTCTAACTCACAAATACCCGATATTGAAAAGTTACAATGTTTGAAAGGCCAACTGAGAGGCGAAGCCCTAAGACTGGTCAACGCATTTCCAATTACGGCCGATAATTATGTTGAGGTTTGGCAAACTTTATTAACAAGATATGATAACCCAAAGGATCTAATTTTCACCCAAATAGATAATGCATTAAGATTACCAAAATTAGCCGATGACAACCATAATTCAATATTTAAACTTCTAGATAGCTGCAACAAAATAGTAAGAACAGTGAAGGTATTGGTTTACCAAATCGATAGTTTATCTGAGGTATTTTTCGTCAAGATCATACAAGATAAGCTTGATAAAACCACAAGAAAACAATGGGAATTGCAGAACAACCCAAGAGTTGTGCCTTCAATTAAGGATTTAATGGAATTTTTGGAAATTCACGCAAAAAGCTTGCAGAATTTACCAAATAAAGATTCGAATGTGGAGAAACATTCAATGAAAAAGGAATTACAAAAGGTAAATGTTTATAATTTACTAGCGGACGTACCCGGCTTTGCCCGGGTTTTACCCGAGTAAAGGTTTGTCTAACGAACATTTGTTAAAACAATTCTATATAAACTTATAAAAAAATAATAGATATATTTTGATAATTTGAAACTCGTAAATTTGAATCTCTCGATAAAGTGATCATTTTTTCCATGGTCCCTGTGTGCCGTGTCATCCTGAATTTTGTCTTTCCTAATTTTCTACATTACAAAATCATCGTTTTATCTAGTGAACATTTTTCCCGGTCCCTTGAAAAATACTCGTTAAGTTGAATAAAATCATGGTCGTTTATGGAAGATGGACGAAGTTCCCGGAGGTCATCTTGGGCAAGCCCCCGCGAGGCTTTTTTCTTGTCTACTTGGCACAGCTGTGTCACCAACTCTGCCTTCGAGCGCCAGGACCTCTTGACCCCTCTGCCCCTCCGATTGGTCGGTGGGTACTTGGACTGTCCATCCGGCAGACGGACGATTACATTCTCTCGACAGGGGGTTAGGGGGGCGGACGATTACATTCTCTCGACAGGGGGTGGGGCAGCCTATCTCCGTCGCAAGGTGGCGCTGCTTGTGAGTAAAATATACAAATCTGCAAATGTGAATTAATGTCTTAAATGTGAAGGTGCACATGCGCTTTCAAGCTGTAATTTATTTTTTAAATTACCCGAGTCAGAGAGACTGAATTTTGTTAGTTCGGCTAAATTGTGTTTAAGATGTTTAAAGCAAACCATTTAGCAAAGAATTGTTATTGCAAAAACATTTGTCAAATTAGCAAGAAAAGACACCACACTTTGATTCACCAAGAAACCAAGGTTCAAGAAGTTGATGAAGGGAAATTTGAGTGTGGAAAAGACATCAAAAATACAACTTGTCTTTTAAGTAATGAGAAATATTTTTCAAATGTCATGCTTACAACCGCTAGGATTAAAGTCAAGGATAACAATGGTGTGCCTCAGACATGTAGAGCCTTGATAGACTCAGGGTCTCAGGCGAACTTTATATCAGGACAATGTAGAAAAAGACTAGAACTTAAATATGTTACCTTACACTCGCAAATATCGGGAATTTCGGGACATTTTGCGAGTCACTCTTATGGACTTGTGGAGTTTGAATTTACGCCACATTTCAAATCCGATGAACTTTTCAAGGTGAACGCCTTGGTGATGGATAAGTTGACAAATAATTTGCCAACTCTTACATGTCCAAAGTCAAACTTGGCGCATCTCAAAACCATGCCTCTGGCTGATCCAGATTATAATATTCCTGCTCCCATCGACATATTAATTGGTGCTGAGTTAGCTATGACCCTGTTCACTGGCGAGTCCGTTATCGGCGATGAAGAACAACTAACTGCTACTTCTTCTAAATTAGGATGGCTCCTTTCTGGAAGAGTTTCCTCTAAGGGTAGTGGGAGAAGTATTAGGAATATCATTCAGTCACATCATGCATGCCTGCAAACCCAAAATATAGTCGAAATATTTTGGAAATTGGAATCCATTCCTGATGTGACTTCTATATCTAAGGATGAAAATGAAAGTGAAATCTATTTTCTGGAAACACATGGAAGGGATTCCACAGGCAGATATGTTGTACAACTGCCATTTCTGAATGACTGCCATTTAGGAGATTCAAGATCCAATGCGATCAAAAGACTTTGTTCTTTGGAAAGATCTTTGATTCCATGACCTGAAGTTTATGACCAATATAGAAGCTTCATTAAGGAATATCTTGAATTGGGACATTTGAGCTTAGTATCAAAGGAAGATATCATTAAGGGAAGGTACTATCTGCCTCATCATCCTGTAATAAAGGAAAAAAGTTGCACCACCAAATTGCGAGTAGTATTTGACGCATCAGCAAAGACTGATTCAGGTTTTTCCTTGAATGATGCTTTAATTACAGGGCCCAAAATTCAACAGGATTTGTTTCACATCATTTTGAGATTCAGAATTCATCCTGTTGCTATAAATGCTGATATCGCCAAGATGTATAGGCAAATTAGAATATCACAAGAAGACTCGGAATTCCAAAGAATTGTATGGCGGAATGATCCTCGTGATAAAATAAAGGACTATCGGCTAGAAACTGTCACTTATGGGACTAGTTGTGCACCATTTTTGGCCACTCTTATCATTAAACAGCTGGCTTTGGATGAGCAGAGTAAGTTTCCAAAAGCTAGCAAAATAGCATTGACAGATTTTTATGTTGATGATCTAGTAACTGGAACTTGTTCAGTAGATGAAGGCAAGAATTTGGTGCAAGAACTCTATGATTTACTAAGTGCAGGAGGCTTCGAACTTCGTAAGTGGACCTCCAATGTACCTGATGTTCTGTCACTTTTACCAAATCATTTAAGATCCACCAACACAAATATTGGGTTTAAGGAATCCAAGGAATTTGTCAACGTTTTAGGCCTTCAATGGCAACCAAAAACTGATGGTTTCACATTTAAGGGAATAGCTCTGCCACTGAACTCTATGACAAAACGAGGAATACTATCACAGGTTGCTAAAATATTTGATCCACTGGGTTGGATCTCGCCATTTACGACCACTATTAAACTGATTTTGCAAGAACTTTGAAAGACTGGTTTGGAATGGGATGACCCAATTCCAGAGGAACTAAGAAGGATGCTGACTTTGATAAACCAGGATCTTCCATCGCTAGAGCACATTCAGATCCCAAGATGCGTGGTACCAGGTAATTTTATGAAGGTAGAATTTCATGGATTTTGTGATGCATCACAGAAGGCATATGCTGCATCTCTGTATCTAAAGGTGATCCTCTCAAACACAAGCGCTAAGACATTTCTCTTAGTGGCAAAAAACAAGAGTCGCACCCATGAAGTTCCAAAGTTAGAATTATGTTCTGCTCTACTTTTGGCAAGATTAGTGAAAACTGTATATGATAACCTTCCTCTTACCATCAATGAAATATATTTATGGTCTGATTCAACTATAGCCTTATGCTCGATCAATTCCGAGCCGTGCCGATAGAAGACATTTGTGGCAAATCGAGTTGCTGAGATACACCGGCTTGTCTCCGGAGTTTGGTGCCATGTTGATGGAAGGCAGAATCCAGCAGACTGTGCATCACGAGGAATATTTCCATCCGACTTGGTAGAACATCCACTATGGTGGAATGGGCCACCATGGCTAATTGAACCTGCCCTTGAAATTAAGAAATTCATTAAAATCTCCAAAGAAGAATTTAAAGAAGAAGAAAAATTCAAGACGTATTTTGGTACAATTGAGTGTGAAATTCCATCCATTGTGATAAACTCCTCATCATTAACAAAACTTAAATGTATCATAGCTTGGTGCTTAAGATTTGTCAACAACAGTCGAATGCCTTCACATTCAAGGAACAGGGAGCCCTTAACATTAAGAGAGTTGAATGATGCACTGTTGACAGTTGTTAAGTGTGTTCAATCTATTGAATTTTCCAAAGAAAAGCATTGCCTGTTAAGCAACAAGCCAATCCCGAATAAGAGTAGAATATATAATCTATGTCCCTTTTTGGATTCAAGGGGAATCATTAGAGTTGGCGGACGATTAAAAAATGTAAATGTTCATGGTGATCGGATTAATCAAGTTTTACTTCCAAGATCACATCATCTTACCACTCTTATTGTAAACAATGTTCATGTCCATAATCTTACTCATCAACATAAGCTACACTTGCAGCAATAAGAAATATATTCTGGATACCTTCTGGAAGAAATGTTGTACGGAAAATTTCAAGAACATGCATGAAATGCGCTAGATTTCGTAAAGAAGCTCCTTTTCAATTAATGGGAAATCTACCTTTTGCAAGGATCAACAGATCAAGGCCGTTTTTGGTAACTGGAATAGATTTTTCAGGACCTTTTCTGATTAAAAGGAACATGGGACGTAAAACTTCAACCATGAATGCTTACGTTGCCTTGTTCATATGTTTCAGCACTCGGGCCATTCATCAGTAGTCTGATCACAGATGCTCTCATATCCACAATAAGAAGGTTCATTGCTCGAAGAGGTAAACCAGCAACAATTCATAGTGACAACGCCACTAATTTTGTTGGTGCGCATAAGATTATTGGGAAACTATGTCACAATGCCAGTAAAGTTCTTACGAATTCAGAGGGAATTCAGTGGAAATTTATTCCACCATCAGCTTCACATTTTGGTGGACTTTGGGAAGCCGGAGTTAAGTCCATGAAATATCATCTTAGAAGAACAATGGGCAGTGCTTTGCTAATTTTGAAGAACTAACAACATTGTTAGCACAAATTGAAGCTTGCCTGAATTCGCGACCTCTTTGTCCTCTTTCTGAGGACCCTGAAGATCTACAGGCATTGACTCCTGGTCACTTCTTAATAGGTGGTTCTTTAACAGCGCTTCCTGATGAAGATGACATCATAGCAATGAGTTTGCCAAATAGATGGCAATTAATTCAAAAATCAATGAATCATTTTTGGACAAGATGGTCCCAAGAATATGTGTCACAACTTCAACAAAGATCCAAATGGTGTAAGCCCCAACCCAACATTAAGGAAGGATCCCTGGTGTTGATAAGGAATGAACAACAACCTCCACTAGCATGGATGATTGGAAGAATTTCAAAGGTGTTTCCAGGCGATGACGCTAGAATGAGAGTGGTAGAAGTCAAGACTGCTAATGGGACTTACAGAAGACCTATTGTAAAATTATGTTTGTTACCTATATAATGTTTTTTTGATGGTCCCCCATCAAGTTGGTGGCGGGAGAATTTTAATTTAGTTAGAATATTTATGTTTATATAAAGGTTTAATATAATATTTCTATGATTGTGTGAATATTCATTGAATTTATCATCATCACCTTTGTTGTTTACAAAAATGTTATATGAAAAATAAAGTAATGTAATTGATCGAAGTGGTGTCCCTCATGTTTACTGATCCAATGTTTTAATAATCTAAGGTTTATGTTGTAAGAAAATTATTCAGATCGAAAATCGGTATCGACGGACGCGTCCTACCAGCTCCATCTTGGAAACTTGTCGCGCTTGGATTGTCGCGTGACTATTTATATTAAATATTATATAAGAAAGAGAAATGGAAAGGCGGTAAAACCAACACTCAAGGATTATATAAAAAAACAAAAATTCGGGATATCATGGCGTATGATATGCAAAAGTATTTGTAATAAATATTTGTTGAAACTTGAGAAAAAATGTTGCAATAATCTAAAGATATCTATAATTAAATATGTTGCGGGAACACATTGTATGTTTTCTCACGTGCCGCGGCGGAGCGTGACCGGGCCTGCACGGGTAAGTAGTTGTTGTTTTGAACTTTGTATGGATGGACATTAAAACATTGTGGCAGCGATAACTGAATAAAATACGAACCCGTATATTGCAAAATATCGATTTTTGCGTACCTTGGAAGATAATTCAACATAGCACAGATTCAACCTCCAGAAACTTTCGCCTTCTCGACTCCCAACGTGTTGAAATTGGTAAACAAATCAATTTAAAATAATATGTGATGTCAAATATGTTCCTTTTTGACTAAGTTTGTTTTGTTTATGTTGTAGTAATAGCTTAGAATATTGAAGCTCAACTTTTTCTTCACACATTTGTTAAGTTAATTAGTTTGTTTAACCTCTCCTTGAATTTGAATAATAAATTTGTTTAAATTAATAAGCTGCAGTTATGTTAAATTAAAATTCAAAATACAACAACTGGTAGCAGAAGCCTGGTTAATTGTTATTGCGTCAGAAGAAAACAGCCGATTTTTTGAAAGAAAGGTTGAGTACGATTATATATATGTCATAATATATACTCTTCCAGGAATAATAAAACAAACCTAGAGCCATCCCAGAGAGAGATGGGATGTAAAGTCTGGTCAATTGAGAAAGCAGCGACATTCCAAAGGGGGGGCAAATGTGGCCCGCCCGTCAACACCTGGGGACTATTTTTGGATAGTCGGGGTGTGGTACACACAAGAAACGGCCGTTCAGCGGCAGCATAACCTCTCGCTCGCTCGCTCTCTCTCTCGGCTGGCTGCCTGGGTGATTCCTCTACAAACTCGTCGTGTGATTATTACTCACCTCACCACATTAGTACCACTATATTGCCACATTGAAAGTCGACAGGATAAGACCTGACCGGGAAACAAATCCCTCATATACCAGAGTATGAAGAAAACAAGAAGCAATACCACGATGATCGAACAAACCCACAACCAAGTTCCACAAGAACCAACGACCGACTCTACTGTAGCCGCTTCCCTTCGAACTCTCACCCTCGGTCTCGACCAACTTTTAAACCGTGAGTCTGAAGAAGCAATCACCTACGACGGAGATGAACCTGCCGCACACTTCTTCTCACAACTTGAGTCTCAGCCGAACTTCCACAACTTAGAGCCAGCACGCCAAGCTCGAAAGGCTCTATAATCACTCAGAGGCGAACCTCGCAAAATTGCACAAGACTTAGCTCTACTCAATAAGACTTATGAAGAGGTCAAGGAGTCACTCTGCGCCGTCTATCCCCGACGCCCTAGCTTCACCCTTGAAGAGTTCTATGAACTTAAATGCACATCGATGGCCGAGATCGAGACCTATTACAAAAACAAGGTCCGAATAGGATTGGCGATCAACCTCCCTAAGAGTGCCATCGTGCAAGCACTATCCAACGGTGTGCCACGTAACTATGGCAACCTTTTAAAGATGGCACAACCTTCGGGACCAGAAGAACGGTTGTGCTTAGCCCAACAGCTGACCTACGAAGGGGATAACACCAGCACTAAAGCTGCCCAACAACGATCACCGCCCAGAGCAGAACACCTTCCACCACCGTGGACAAGACCCCACCATATCCTTGCCGTTACTGTGGCGGACAACACTGGCACGCACAGTGTCAGCAGCGAGGGCCCTACCAGCGGACTTTTCGGACCTTTACACCTGCGGTCCACAACGTCGAGCAACCCCAAAGATCGACTGGGTCTGCAGGTGTCTACGAGACCGCAGCAACGACGAGCTCGGGAGAAACCAAGTAATGCCAACTTCGCAGCAGAAATCCTCCGAAGCTCATTGAACCTACCTGCACCCTACACCAGCATACGCCTGTAAGTGCAATTATTTTATCCCCTATCATTCATTCTTTAAAGATGCCATTCCTAGTTGACTCTGGAGCCAATGTTTCCATAATTAGTTTAAACCAATTCGATTATATATTAAAAATTTTAATAGTTTCATTTGTTCCACCCCTATTAACAATGATGTTATTATCCGTACTATATCTAGTCATGCCAAACCAGTCGGATTAGTTACCTTACGAATACAATTTAATAATTTCAATTTTAATGAAACATTTTATATTTTAAATTCACCCCTTGAACTTGGTATCCTATCTATTCATGTTATGCAATTCTTAAGATTAACAATAGATTTTCATAATCAATTGATACTTCAAAATAGTGTTCCAGTACCTAAACATTTGTACCATTTTGTATGTGACCTTCCCACTTGTAAGCACGGCTCGCGAATAATAACCTCTAACCCTAAACGACCCATAATTCACTCGGTTAACTTAGGCGTTGACGATTTTCAACCTCCACGTGAGCCTTGCTTACAAACAACTCTTAGTAATATTTATCAACCTACCCCTGAATGCCCCTCTCACCCTTACAACCTTAATAGCCTTCCTACCAGCCTATGCTCCTCTAGAGAATTAATGATTAAAGAATTTATCGAACAACGCCCAGAACTGACTATCCCTTATCAGCAAATATTGTATTATTTTAAAGATATTTTCCCTATCAATAAATTCAATGTATTACCACTCAACATAACTCCTGTAAAACTCAAAATTATTTCCGATAAAGTTATTTCCCTCCGACCATACCTAACTCCCTATGCCTACCAGAAGGAAATTCAGGACCAGGTATCTCAACTTCTAAAACATGACATAATCACCCCCTCCTCTAGCCCATATTCCTCTCCTGTGACACTCGTTCGCAAACGCGATAACACCATGCGTCTCTGCATTGACTTCCGTCGCGTGAACGAACTAGTACCCTCGGATTTGCATCCTTTGCCATTGATAGAAACGGTACTGGATAACCTGTCGAAAGGCAGAGTATTTAGCACCATTGACATAAGCAATGCATACTATCAAATCCCCATCGCGGAGGAGAGTCAACCACTACTCTCTTTCGTGACTCAACAAAGGCAATATAATTTCAAACGCTTACCCTTTGGATTCAAATCAGCACCCCAAATTTTCGAACGTGTGATTACCCAGTTGATCCACAAACACCACCTCTCTTTCATAGCCCATTATTATGACGACTTCGTTATTTTTTCTGACTCCTCAGAACAACACCTTACACACCTTCGACTTTTCTTTAAATTCTGTTTAGAGGAAAATCTCCAACTTAACTTCAAAAAATGTAATTTTTATCAAAATGAAATAGATTTTCTCGCCTAATATTATACCTAATATTAAAAATACCGAAATCATCAACGCTATTAGAACCCCTATCAACATTAAAACTCTACAATCATTTTTAGGGGCCGTCAACGTATATCATAAATTCATCCCAGAATATGCTAGACTTCGCCACCCCTTAAATAAATTACTAAAAAAGAACGCCAAATGGCTTTGGAGCCCGAATTGTCAACAAGCCTTTGATAAATTGAAGCAACACCTCGCAACACAACCTGTGTTACATCTATTTCAAGAAGGGCTCCCATGCCAGGTCTATTGCGACGCTTCCACGCAGGGCATCGCAGGTGTACTCAAACAAGTACATCCTGACGGTAACATCTACCCTGTACAATATTACAGTCGCGCGTTGCGTTCCTATGAGCGTAATTACACTATATCTGAACTGGAGTGCTTAGCCATTGTAGAGTGCGTTGACAAATTCCGAGTGTACCTCCTAGGTACAAGGTTTGTCATCTACTCGGATCATCACGCCTTACAATGGCTAAAGACCATAAAAGACCCCACCGGACGACTCTTTCGTTGGAGCCTTCGACTCTCAGCTTACGACTATGAGGTCAAATACCTCAAGGGCTCGCGTCAGTACGAAGCGGACCTACTCTCCCGTAACCCTTTCTGCGGATTTCTATCCACAGGTCAAATAAAAGATCATCAGGGCGAATTACGGAGGGACACAAGGTATCTCCTCAATGACAAGGACCTTATGACCATCACACGACGGGGTGTCACTAAAATAATTGTTCCACCATCACTCCGTGGCACCCTACTACAACGAGCCCATCGCGATTTCAATCACCCCGGCATTTCATAGATGACCAGACTGATCGCAGCCCAATACTATTGGGACGGCATGACAAACGACATCAGGACACATGTAAGAACCTGTTCAGTATGCCAATTAGTCAAACCACCAAAAGGACCTATATACGGAGAATTGGGACAACTCCCCCCAGCGGTCCTGCCGTACGAACTAGTGTCACTAGATACTATTTCTGGATTCGCGAAATATGGAAATTCTCAGACCTTCTTACATGTCGTAGTGGACCATGCCACACGGTACGCGTGGGCATTTCCATCACGGTCCACCAGCATTCTCACCTATACCCAAGTGATTAAAAAGGTGATGCAGTTTGGTTCTCCTAAACGACTTTTGACGGATAGAGCTCCTGCCTTCACCTCTCCGAAATTTCGTAGATTTTTGATTAGACATAACATTGGCCAACTTCTCACGACAAGCAACAACCCTCAGGCCAACGGATTAAGTGAACGACTAAACGCCACGATTACTGGCAAACTTAAACTGTTGCGCCTACAACAACCTAAGACGTCCTGGACCAAACTACTACCTCAGGTCCTTCAGGCTTATAACCATACCCTACATTCTGTGACCGGGTTTCCACCGTCATACCTTTTGTTAGGTAGTTTCCCGCTACAACTATCCGAGCATGTACAAAACTACTGAAAAGTCGACGACGCCAGAGAATTGGCCTATCAAAGGACACACGAACGACACTTACGCGACAAAGCGAGATTCGACCAAACACATAGAGCTTCCGATTTTGAAGTAGGCGATCTCGTTTTGGCAAAAACATACCACCATCCAGACACCGGTAAACTGGCACCTTTCTTCTCAGGACCTTGTGAAATACTGGAGATAATTTCCCCTCAAATCGTACGGATTAACCGCTCCAACCTACCTCTAAGTCGTGAGACAGATACAATTCATGTCAACAAATTAAAACACTATACGGAAACGAACAATTTATTTCACCGCCCGTAAATGATCGAGACCAACCCAAAAATACCTTCAATTTCCCATATAAACACTTCAATCACACTCTAATCCATACCAAAACGGCTATTAACTCACGAAAGCAACATGACTACACTTACAATCAAGATCATCAAAGATATTTGAACCGCTTATCCCCTGAAATCTTTACCAATTACTAATCTGACAACGAGACTTTACGAACCCAGTAGTATCTAAATAATTAAGGTAGAAAAGGCCCAGGGCAAGTTTCCCCTCGCGCTGTCCGCCTATATTCTACCTTTGCATCTCGAACTACTTTATCTTCGCAAATTAAATATAAGTCCATTCGACTTCCTCACCTACACATGGGACTTTTCCCCTCGGACTCGCTACACAAGTAACTACATAGATAAGGTAGAATGGCCCAGGGCAAGTTTCCCCTCGCTCTGTTCGCCAAGGTTCTAACATTGTATGTAGTCCTATATTTACCTCAGTCCTGAGCTCACACAATTGCCAACCTCAACCTCATTTCTCGTACTCTACACTTATAGCATAGAAAGCCCATGACAAGTTTCCCCTTGCCATGTCCGCCTGAAAAATATCTTAAAGTGTAGAGTTCCCCAGTCTTAATGACCTTCAGAATTTCATCATGTGTTTGTGACTCCCCTTCTCCTTGTTCACACTTCTCAATGTCATTTACCTTATAGTACATTAGATTTTGTTGTATATAACCTTTTATAAACTTGATATTTTCAAAGATTTCCTTAAATGTCAAACTCTCCGGTGTTGTAAAATTGCTTGTAAATAATATTTACTTGTGTACTATACAATATTTTATTTACATAAAACTATGTCACCATTACCTTAACTAATTTCAACTGTAAAATTATTTTCTCTATTCCTGGCTTCTCCAGCTTTAAGTATACTCAAACCATGTTCAGCCTTCTTCAACGGGGACATATGTCATAATATATACTCTTCCAGGAATAATAAAACAAACCTAGAGCCATCCCAGAGAGAGATGGGATGTAAAGTCCGGTCAATTGAGAAAGCAGCGACATTCCAAAGGGGAGGCAAATGTGGCCCGCCCGTCAACACCTGGGGACTATTTTTGGATAGTCGGGAGGGTGGTACACACAAGAAACGGCCGTTCAGCGGCAGCATAACCTCTCGCTCGCTCTCTCTCTCGGCTGGCTGCCTGGGTGATTCCTCTACCAACTCGTCGTGTGATTATTTCTCACCTCACCACATTATTACCACTATATTGCCACATATATTTTTTAAATTGGCAGAATATTTTTCGATGAATAGAATAGAGCCACTGACATCTTCAAATTACCACATATGGGCGCTTAAAATATCGGCAATTTTGAGAAGCAAAACATTGTTCAAAAAAGTGATCGAATCGCCTAAGCCTAACCGTGGAATGGCAGATTCAAAGGAAGATTTTTTTCAAAGAATGGGAGGATAAAAATGATGAGGCGTTTGGAATAATAATAGTAAATTTGTCACCTGAGCAGGCTGGCATATTTATAGGAGAGACAAATGCTAAAACTGTGTGGGATGAATTGAAGCGCATCCATACTGGAAATATTGAAGATAAAATAATCGATATTGGACTTGAATTGAAAAATATTCAAATGAGAAATAATTAAGGCATTGAAGCCTACATAACAAGTGCCAGAAATATTGCTTCCAGAAGTGCTAACTTGGGACAGCCTATTTCACCAAGGGAAATGGTGTATCATGTAGTGAGAGGTTTGTTGCCAAAGTTTGAAAATATAACAGCGGTTTTACGACCACAACGATCTGCGAGTCTCGAGGAAGTTTTCCAGGCACTTCAAGAGGAAGAAATGAGGCTAAACTCAATGGAATTTCCTAAAGAAGGTCAGTATGAAAAAGCTTTTAAAGCTCGAAATGACCGAGGGATACAAAGAACATGCAAATTTGAAGGGAAATGTCATACATGCGGAAAATTTGGGCACATGTCAAGAAACTGTTGGCATCGTCAAGATAAAGCGAACTTCAATAAACCAAAATGCAAATATCCACAAAATAATATGCAAACTAAGTCTTCATCATCTTGGAAAAATAACTCAAGGGAACATGCTAATGTAGCGAATGGTTCTGCTAACACTGAACATGCGTTTACTTCAGCGGAAATGATCTACTCTTCTTCATATCTACCTGAGGAGGATGCACACATTTGGAACCTTGATTCAGGATGCACTTCACACATGTCTCCTAGAGAAGATTGGCCTATCAACAAGATTCCTATTGACAGTGAAATTAACCTTGCAGAAGAAGAAAGGTTCATAAAAGCTGAAGCACAAGGTGACGTGAAATTGTCTACATACACAAGTGAAGGTAAGCAATATATTTGTATTAAGGATGTACTCTATGTGCCTAGACTTAAATCTAATCTTCTTTCTGTCAGATGTCTGGTTAATAATGGAAATAAAGTATATTTTGAGAAAGGAATAGCTAAAATTTATAGCTGCAAAGGAAATTTGATAGCTGAGGCTTATGAAGAAGATAGAATGTTTATGATTAAAACTTTTACTAGAAATTTGTTAAGCACTAAAGATAATTGTTTAAAAGCAGAATATAAATGTTCAGTCAAGACAATGTGGCATAGAAGACTAGGGCACTTGAACGAAGAATATTTGGATAAAATGATGAAGAATAATAAGGTAAAAGGACTTAATTTTGATTGTCAACATCTCGAAAAATGTGAACCATGTATCCTTGGTAAACTAACCCAAAACCCTTTCAAAGCTATAGAGAATAATCATTCTGAAAGGCCATTAGAACTTATTCACATGGATCTATGTGGTCCTATGCCAACCAAATCACTGGGTGGTGCAAACTATCTGTACGTCATTGTGGATTCGTATAGTAGACGTATCTTTGTATACTTCTTGAAATCAAAGGAGGATGCATTTGATTTTTTTGTAGAATTTGAAAATCATCGAGAAAATGAAACTAATGTTAAAATCAAAAATGATAGATCGGACAACGGAACTGAATTTGCGAATAAAAAAATTCATGAGTTTTTCAGAAATGAAGGAATACACCATCAAAGAACAGTTCCATATTCACCACAAAGCAACGGAATTGCAGAACGAACCAATCGCACCCTTCTAGATTGGGCTAGAACTATGTTTTTTGATGCTAAGTTACCAACTGAGTTTTGGGCGGAAGCCATTCCAACAGTCGCTTATTTGAAGAATTGCACACCGACCAAGAATGATAACATGAAAACTCCCATAGAGAAATGGACTGGACACAAACCATCAGTAGCACATTTAAAAATCTTTGGAAGTCTTGCCTACTATTACATTCCTAAAAATCAAAGAAATAAATTTGACTCTAGAGCAAGAAAAGGAATATTCACCGGTTACTCCAGACAAAGAAAAGCTTATAGAATATATGATCCACAAGATGAAAAATACACGAAGTTCAAACTGTCAAATTTGATGAAAATTCAAAAGGCTCTGATCTCTTGACTTCTAATGTTTTGACCAACATGTCCAAGATCATATTATCTATAGAAATGAACAACATGAATCAGATTTCTTTAAAATTACACATACCATGGGCTCTACTCCAGAAGAACTAAATACTCCAGACAACCCTGAACCAATACCTGAATCACCAGGATTACCCCGAAAACCCGGACGTATTTCAGGAATAACTAATGAAGATATTCAGGCAAAGCATTTCATCAATCCACAAGAGCAGGAAGAGAGGCTGAGAGCAAGTGGTGTAAGACGATCTGAAAGAATAAAAGAAAGAAACGCAGCCAATGTAACCGAACTATCTTCAACTTCCATGAACATACCTAAAACATATCGAGAAGCCATGAACACCCCATTTTCAGACCAATGGAAAGAAGCAATGGAAGAGGAATTCCATTCCCTAACTTCACATAATGTTTGGACCCTTGTACCCAAACCAGAAAATGAAAACCTGATAAAAGGAAAATGGATTTTTAATATAAAAATGAATCCAGATGGAAGCATTGACAAAAGAAAGGCTAGATTTGTTGCAATGGGGCATAATCAAAAACCTGGCGTTGACTATGAAGAATATTTTGGCCCTGTGATGAAGCTGGACTCTTTAAGAACATTGATTGCCATTGCATCACAAAAAAACATGAAAATTGAAAAATATGATGTTAAAACTGCCTATCTCAATTCGGACCTAAAAGACGATGTGTACCTGGAACAACCTGAAGGATTTGTTCAAGCAGGACAGGAAATATAAAGTGTGTAAACTAAACAGAAGTTTATATGGTTTACCACAATCCGGAAGATGCTGGAATGAAAAAATTAACCAAATTTTTAATGATATTGGACTCAAACGTTTAGAAAGTGAACCATGTGCATACATCCTCCAAGAAGAGGAGAAAACTCTAATAATCGGGATTTATGTAGATGATTTTCCCAATATTGGATCGGATAGTACCATAATTAGCAGAATAGTTAAGCAATTGGATAAGAAAATTGTCATTGTTCGAAAATAAAAGCCTATATTTTTTCTTGGAATCAAAATTGAGGAAAAAGAAAATTGTTTCGAACTTTCACAAGAAGCCTATGTAGAAAAGATTTTGAAGAAATTTAACCTTAGGAATGTAATCCAGTAAAACCCCTGGTGATCTTAATCAAGATCTGGATAATCACCCAGATTCTTCTCCTGTGGACCCTAAACTTTACCAAGAAATGATAGGTTCCTTGATGTATTTATCAGTGGGAACAAGGCCCGATATAACATTTTATGTTAGTCAACTCTCCCAATACAGCAAGGATCCCAAAGTCATTCACCTTACTGCACTTAAAAGAATATATAGATACTTGAAAGGAACAAAAAGCTACAAGTTATGCTTTGACAGAATAAGAGTGAAAATTGAAGTCTTTACAGATGCTAGTTGGTCCTCAACTAAAGACTCAAAATCTTTTTCAGGATATTTAACTAAATTAGGATCTTCACTACTTAGTTGGAAATCTCAAATACAACCACTGGTAGCCCTGTCAACATGCGAAGCGGAATTAATGGCTATCTGTGAGGGCACTAAAGAGTTAAAATGGTTTATGAACTTTCTTTCTGAAATAGGTCATCAATCATGTGTTGAAACACCACTTGTTCTGAAGACAGACAGTAAATCAGCAATAGACTGGATTAAAGGAACATCTCATCATTGTAGAACCAAGCACATCAACAGAAAATATTTCTTCGTGAAAGATGAAGTCTCAAAGGGAAATTTGAGGATCTCCTTCGTGAACTCAGAAGCTCAAGAAACGGATCTTCTCACCAAGAGGCTGCCAGGAGACAGAATTCAGAGACTGCTTGTAAATATGGGACTTCTTTTTGGACCTAATTTTGATTTGCTCACCAAAGGGGGGAGTTGTTGAAATTGGTAAACAAATCAATTTAAAATAATCTGTAATGTCAAATATGTTCCTTTTTGACTAAGTTTGTTTTGTTTATGTTGTAGTAATAGCTTAGAATATTGAAGCTCAACTTTTTCTTCATTTGTTAAGTTGATTAGTTTGTTTAACCTCTCCTTGTATTTGAATAATAAATTTGTTTAAATTAATAAGCTGCAGTTATGTTAAATTAAAATTCAAAATAAAACACAACGAATGGCTCAAATGGAGGAAGAGATTCGAACAATACCTCGTGGTCAGTGGAATGAAGAAGAAAGAGGAGGCGGACAGGATCGATTTGTTCATGTACTTGATGGGTGACCGCGCGGATGATATATTCAGGACTTTCAAGTTCGAAAAGGAGGAAGAGGCAACGAAAATTGATTCCGTCCTCAAGGCGTTCGACAGCCACTTCTGTGTCAGAAAAAATATTATCTACAAACGTGCGAAATTTAATTCAAGAATCAAGAGGATCGGGAGTCAGTGGACGAATTCATCACTTCATTGTACAAATTGGCTGATAGTTGCGAATTTGAGGGTCTTCATGAGCAGTTGATCCGTGACCGGATAGTGGTTGGAGTGAGGGACAAAGCTTTATCTGAAAGAATGCAGTTGGACAGTGAACTGACTTTGGAAAAGGCGATGAAAATGGTTCGACAGCAGGAAGCCGTTCGACAGCAGCAAGTCGACCTGCAGCGTCCCTCAACAAGCCAAAAGGTCAATCAGGTGAAGTTCAACTCGAAGAAACAATCACCGGAACAACAACAGCAGCCTTCGAGGAAGAAGGAGAAGTCAGCCAAAACAAGATCACGATGTCCAAAATGCGGAGGTTTCACCCACAGGGAAGGACAGGCCTGCTGTGCTGAAGGACAAAGATGTAACCTATGTTCAAAAACTGGCCATTTTGCAAATTGCTGCCCAGATAAGCAGGCGAAGACTGCGGAAGTCAAAGCTGTTTATGAACTTGATGAAGAAATTGGTTTTCTCCTGGAGGTTTCAGCTGTGGAGGATTCATCTAATCTCGATGATGATGAAGGCGAGTGCAGGAGGCGATGGACAGCAGAAATCCAAGTGAACGGGAAACAGGTGAAGTTCAAGTTCGACTCCCAGGCGGATGTTACATGTGTTCCTCTGTGTCTCTTCAAGAAGATAATGGGACAGAAACGACTAGTGGAAAGTGATATCAACATTAGAGCTGCTGAATTTTCCGAACTTCAGACTGTGGGTATGTTTATATCAACGCTGCGAAATGGCAATTATGAAATCAAGGAGAAGATTTATGTCATTCGTCGTTTGAGTAAACCTCTTCTGAGTCGCCGGGCATGTGAGCTCTTGAACCTGGCGAGGCGGATTGAAGTGGTTGCGACGAGAATTAACCCGATCAAGTAATTCCCTGAAGTATTTGAAGGACTGGGACAGATCGGAAACCCTTACGAAATCAAATTGAAACCTGGAGCAAAACCATATGCTGTGCATACTCCTCGAGGGGACCAATACCTTTGATGGAAAAGCTCAAAACAGGATTGGAAGAGCTCGAGAAGGCGGGAATCATAGCACAAGTTAACGTTGCGACTGAATGGTGTGCACCGACTGTGATTGCTGGTAAACCGAATGGCGACATACGACTCTGTGTGGATCTCTCAAGGCTGAACGAACATGTACAGCGCGAAGTGCATCCCATGCCAGTGGTGGAACACATGCTGGGTCAACTTGGGGAAGCAAGATTCTTTTCGAAACTGGACGCGAACAGTGGCTTTCACCAGATTCTGTTGAGCCCGGACTGCCAGCATTTAATGACCTTCATCACTCCTTTTGGGAGATATAAATTCTGCAGAATGCCATTTGGAAAATCACTCGCCCCAGAGTATTTTCAGAAAGTTATGTCAATTATCTTGCAAGGCATGGACGGTGTAATGTGTTACCCGGACGATATCTTGATATTTGCCTCCGACTCTAAGACTCACGATCGAATTCTTCGTTTAGTGCTCCGAAAACTGAAAGAGGCGAAAGTGACACTAAACAAGGCCAAGTGTGTCTTCGGCGTGCCAAGAATCAATTTTCTTGGGCATATACTGGATGAAGACGGTATTCGACCAGATCCAGCGAAAATCGAAGCAGTAGCGAAGATGCCTGCTCCGACCGATGTTCATGGCGTAAGATTTCTTGGCATGGTGAACCATCTGGGACGCTTTGTAGAAAACTTATCTGAAATTGTGGCTCCACTGAACCAAGGTCATATATGGTTGATACTCCAGTTGGGACTGTACGTCGAAACAGGTTCCATCTACGAAAAGGAGATACAGTGCAATATTCAGCCGACCCATCGACGCCGACCTTTTCGGGGGAGGAACTGGTTGAAAATGAAAAGACCCCAGTTGTGGATTATCCCTCTAACGACTCAGAAGACGGCCAGATAAGAACCCGGAGTGGACGAATTGTTAAACCCGTGGATCGCCTTCATTATTAATTATATTATGCATTTAAAGTTTGTATGTATATATATTTCAAATCTTAAAAAGGGGGATGTTGCGGGAACATTGTATGTTTTCCTACGTGCCGCGGCGGAGCGTGACCGGGCCTGCACGGGTGAGTAGTTGTTGTTTTGAACTTTGTATGGATGGACATTAAAACAAAATATTATGTGGATTACAAATGTTGAAAACAAAAAACCCAGTAAATGGGTTCAAATTAAACTAATACTTCTAAATATCAAAAATAAAGTAAATTTGAAAATCGGGATTATCTATAGAACCCCTGATACGCAAATATTTGTGAGATAAATAGATAAATAAACAAAAGATAAATTGTGAGATAGATAGCTGAAAATATAAAAATAAAAATTTTAAAAATGATAAGTGAATTACACACACACATAATATTTAATAGCTTAACAAAATCAAATTGCTGAAGTCATAAAGGTGTTTTGCCTTCCCATAACCAAGAGAATGAACTAAATATGAAGATTGTCTCTAGATACATCATATCTACCCAATATCTGCTTCGGGTAAAAAAAACGATAAGTATGCATGTCTAAATGCGAAAGGAAATTAAAATAAATAATGCAGACTCATTAAAAGTTACTAAAATATAATTATATATATGATGCCAATAAATACTGCTGCATCACCTAATAATTAAAATGGGCATGGCTGAGGGAATATTTGACTAAATATAATGCATTCCAAGAAAAATATAAAATCAAACCTATTCTAGAAAGGCGAAAACTTCGCGATAATACAATATATAAAATGAAATAAGTGGATTACAAATCAAATAAACAAAGCTAAAAGGCCCGTGAATAAGTAAAGCTAAATAAATAAATAAATACAATTATTAATCAGAACGAACATTATGTCCAAACATTATATTCATATAACTTCAAAATTACGCAAAATATTTTGAGGTATTGGGAGTATAAATAGGTTTTGAGGGATTTGCAAAAGAAGCCACAACAAATATTATATAAATAGCATCGGACCTTGTAAGGTTTCATGTTAAGCCTTCATCATTTCCCTAAAAAAATCAGGAGTTTTTTCACTCAAGTGTAAGGAATTTTTTTTTTTGGGCTCTAACCATGTCAACCTTTGTGCCAACAAAACACAATTTGCGGGAAGCGCTGCTTTTTTGTTTTAATTTGAAGAAAGGTGCAGCTGATGGACATCGATTGCTGTGTGAGGCATATGGGGAACATGCTCTATCAATAAAAGCATGTTAGTACTGGTTTCGGCGTTTCAAAAGTGGCGATTTTGACACCAGAGACAAAGAACGCGAAGGGAGGCCAATAAAGTTCGAAGACGCTGAGTTGGAGGCTTTATTGGACGAAGATTCAAGCCAAACTCAAGAGGAGCTCGCTTAAACCTTGGGAGTGACTCAACAAGCGATTTCGAACCGTCTCAAGGTTATGGGTATAGTGCAAAAACAAGTAAATTGGGTTCCATATGAACTCAAGCCAGGAAACATCGATCGCCGTATTTGCACGTGCGAAATACTGCTCAAAAGACAAAATCGGAAGGGTTTTTTGCATCAAATCGTGACGGGGGACGAAAAGTGAATTCACTACGACAACCGAAAGCGAGAACGTTACCAACAACAATTGATGCGATTAAGCCGAGCATTGAAGATCAAACGCCCACTATATGTCAAAAGACATAACAAGGTGATCTATCAGCACGGCAACGCTCGGCCACATGTTGCAAAAGTTGTCAAGGAGACTTTGGAGGCGCTTCAATGGGATGTCCTACCCCACCCGCCGTATTCACCAGAAACTGCTCCTTCAGACTACCACATGTTCCGTTCGATGACACATGGCCTGGCCGAGCAGCACTTTACTTCTTACGAAGAGGCGAAAAATTGGGTCGATGTTTGGATCGTCTCAAAAGACGAGGAATTTTTTCGACACGGAATCCGTATGCTGCCTGAAAGATGGGAAAAAGTCGTAGCTAAAGATGGACAATACTTTGAATGAAATATATTGTACTGATTTTCTGAATAAAGTTTCGAATTTATAAAAGAAATCCCTCAAAACTTATTTGTACGCCTAATAAATAGTATCTCGATTAGCAAAAAAAAAAAAGGAAAATGACAAGCGAAATTGCTAGGACAAATAAAGATTTTTAAAAATAAATATAATCACTATACTTTGGTATAAACTAAATTAATATATTATATAACCTATACATTTTAAAAGAAATAGCAGAAAAGCTTCGAAATCATGCTTATCTTAGTAAGCTAAATACCCTTGCGATAACATAAAATATCAAAATAAACAATTGGATTACCAAAAAAAAATTAAAAGTAAAGGCCCGTGAATATGTAAAATTGACATGAACATTAATACTGATCAAATTCATAAAATAAAAAGGCTCTTAAAAGAGGGTTAACTATGAAAGTTTAAAAGAGGATGAAATATTTTAGAGTGAAACCCTCTCGCAAACGCGAGAGGCTTCATGGGGAGCTAAGCAAGAAACCCACCTTCTTCGGTTGAAAGCTAAGCGTTGACTGATCTCACTGGCTCTCAGAATTCCCGCGCCTAGAGTATTCACATCTGGCAAAGTTATTTCCCAGGGATTCCCCCTGCTTGGGTTGTTTTTCATCCTACAGATGTGTGCAATTCCCCAAGGTGTACGAGAATAGCCTCAACTGTCAATCAAAATGTCTCTTGGGCAGCTAAATTTATCTCGAGTTGTGGTAAACAACTCAGGGCTTTATGTGTGAAAAACAAAAAATGGAAAGATTTTTGAAGATTAAGAAAAAGTCTAGAAACTTAGTTTAATAAAAAACACAAATAAACATAAAGGATAATTATATTATTTTAAAATTTCGATATTCTATTCGATATATTCAAGGAAAAAATAAGGCGTCGATATTTATTTAAGTTAATAATGTTAGTTGAAAATTTCGACATTCTAAAAAGAAAATCAAAGGAAAAGAAAAAAGGCATTTAGGCTAATAATATTAGTTTAAAATTTCGATATTTTTAAAAGAAGAAAGAAAAAAAAACGATCAAAGGAAAAGTCGTCAGTATTTTTCCGGTAGAGCTATTAGTTTCTCAGGGCTGTAGGCCTTACTTCTTACATATTCAGATAATTTGTAATTTTCCGGAAATTTTAAACCCCACGTTGGGCGCCATTGTTAGGCTCAACTCCACTACGTTCGGGTCAACTCAAGATATATATGCAAAAAGGATATAGCGCACACAAAAATCACACATATTTTATTTCTTAGATAGTCTCATCTAAAGAAGACCCATTAAATGAATAAAACCCCTGGAGATTACCATAAATTTCGACAATTTGTTTAATATGGACATATGTATTTGTTTTATAAGTGGGATCACCTAAAGAAGAGCCATTAGATGAATAAAAACCTCTGAAGATTACCAGTATATTTAACAATTTGTTTGTTATATGAGAAAGGGTTATAGCAGATACAAAAAAATCACACATAGTTTGTTTCTTAAGTGGAGTTATCTAAAGAAAAACCATTAAATGAATAAAACCTCTGGAGAATACCATAAATTTTGAACAATTTGTTTAATGTGGACATATGTATTTGTTTTATGAGTGGGATCACCTAAAAAAGAACCATTAGAAGAATAAAAATCTTCTGATGATTACCAGTATACTTACCAATTTGTTTAAAAGAGATATGTATATTTATATTAGTGTGAAATTACTACAGACACACATTAATATATATAAATATATGGGATTTTATTATACCCAACCTTTTTTTTTATCAACTATCCATCTGGAGACAATTGGTAAAAGAAAAAAAGAAACTTTTGCTAAGTCACAATGAAAAATAAAGTTCTAAACCTCTGATATAGGCAAAATATATGCCTCTACCTTAAAGTTTAAGATATCATACCTAGAAATTGCCTTAAAAAAAACTTGCAAATTCCAAGAGAAAATGTTTAAATTCTCTATTCAGTAAACGGGCTTTGAAGCCCTCATAGCTTTAGCAGAATTTATCTTACCTTTTTAGATTCATACTCACGTCCTTCACTCGATCTTTTTCTCTTCAACCGCCTACCTCCAACTGACTTTTTTTCTTCAAAAAAATCCGCGTGACCAAAATATTTTATCTCTTTTTACAGAGTGATTAAATTATTCTCTCTCAGAGTAATCTCTAAGATTAAATTTTTCTTTGGATAAGCTAAAAAATTTAATTTAATAATTAATAAAAAAAATAAAAGAAGAAATGAACCTTGAGATATTTAATTTATCAAATATATTTAATTTATTAAATATATTTAGTAAAATTTAAGGTGGTAATTTAAAATTCTATTGTCTGAATAAATTTCCAATATATATATGGGAAAGGAAATGAATTATGGTACATATTTACACTAAAGAAGAAAATAAGGCATGCATAAGAAAAATTGGATGGTGCAATTTGACGTCCCCTCGGGCCATTAAAAGGTTCTTCTCAGGCTGTAGGATGCATAAGCCACTGGATACTCTTTCAGGTCACATGATAAATCAGCGCATGATGTGCCAGAAGTCTGCAGAATTCGGTCAAGGGTATCCTGCACATCCAACATCACGCCGAGAACCTTGTTTCCTCAAATTCGCACTTATAATGTTTTCATTGTTGGGTCCGAGTCCAAAATGGACCCAACAATCCTACCTTGTATTTATAAACAAAAATGAATGATGGTGATAGTATTTTGTTGTTGAAGGTTAGTATTATTTGTGTGGCATAAAACAATGTGTTATAATTAATTAATATTTATTATGCATGCACACATATTTGCAAAATTGGAGAGGAGTGGACTTCAGGAATTGGTTTAACCATGGAGATAAGCACCACCACCACATATATATGATATATTAAAACATGTTTCCCCTTCATTTCTTCTAGAGATCAAGTCCTTTTACTTTTGTTATCCTCCTCCCTAAGCTGGAATATCTTGCCTGTTCCTCTAGAGGTTTAATCAGGACTTCTTTATCAATGGGCACTGCTTCTGGCATTTCCATTCTTTAGAGAACTGTGCTGCTGGATGGTAAGTCCTGATAGGGTACAACACTCTGTTGACGATGGTCATCTACATTTAAATTAATTCATGGCCTCAAGAAATGTTGGTTTCTGGTGATTTTTCTTCCTGATTACATTTCTACATGAAAGCTATTAGATGAAGTACCTGGAGAAAAATTCGCACCAGTGTCCAAGGTTATTTAGGTGTCACTTGCTATCATTCATCCTCACACCCCTTTAACTGGAGTGTTGTTTTTGAATATTTTTTTGTCAAATTGTCCTTTAATAAAATTTTTGATTTTTATTTGTGTATGATTATTTTTTTTTTGAGGATCGACTGTACTGGAACCATACTGCGGTGTAATCCGCGGCAATGAACAGCGTGTGTTTTGTAGGGTTCAAGTTTATTGGCCAAAGTTTTTATAAAAACTCAACATATGAGAATCTTATATAAAAAAAGGATTTTGGGGCTTACTCAACTGTCACATTTACAGTCTTCCCCACACTTTGAGGCTTCTATTGTAAGGTTACCATTATGAACATAGAAACATCAAGATATACATGTATAAATATATTTATATTTATTTATATAATAAATATTCTAGAATAAAGAAATAAGCTACTCAAATTACTAACCAAATTCAAATTTTCTACATACATATATATAATAATAATAATTGGACCCTTTTTGATTGTTGATTGTTATTCCTATTTAAGACCCTGTTGACTTACTGTAGGATTGGTGACTTGTGGTGGTTGATGGCGCAGTCGTTTGGTCGAAATGGTAGGGTTTTCACAGGGGAAATAACGAGAGGGACACAGGATGGGGTTGAATCTAGAACTTCGCGAATAAGGCAGAGTGTTTGTAACTAAATGGGGCACTTTTCTATCACATGCTCGAAAAGAATGTTACCTTGGTGAGATGGAGTTCCCTTCTGACTAACTTTGAGTCCGAGATTTTCCTCGTTAACTCTCTATGCCTCTCATTGGTTGAGATCGTCTACGTGGTTACTTTTGGTTGGCTGTTAGTTGTTCATGCTGAACTCTGATTGTATATTGGTACCTCCATTGTCTTTTCATGATTACCATCCTCCAGGAAGAAGAAGGTCTTTGAACTTAGTTTTATGGTTCCTGGGTAGTGACCTTACTTCCTGGGTGATGTAATCCTGGTAATTGCTGTTCTCTCTTTTTCGCGAGGCCTAACTTTTATTAAAACTTTCTGGACGATACATTGCATATATTGTGGTGGGGTTACATCTTGGTATATACAAATTATGACAGATGCGCCCCCTACATGTGAAGAATTCAAAAAGGGGTATCCTGAAGTGAATTCTGTAAGGGAAAAGTAATTTTGTGGGGAAAAAATAATTATGGGCACTGTGAGGCTATATACAAGTATCGTATGTTACATAAAAAAAGATAAAATAGAATGGTGTTGTTGAAATAATTTTTAAGTAGAAGGAAGAGAAAATAAAACAAAATGATAATGCCTATTCAATTCAACTCGAGGTGGGGAAAACAAAATGAGGGGATTTTTCTGTTAGGGCTTTGGGAAATCAAATTAGAATTATAATTAAAAAAATCAAAGTGAATTCTTTGGTGCATTGTTGGGTGAAATTAAAAGAAAAAGATGCCTACACAATTCAACTCGAGGTGGTGAAAACTAAATCGAGGGAATTTTTCTGTTAGGGCTTTGGGAAATCAATATATATATATATATATTTTTTTTAATTATTAGAAAACAAGGTGAGTTTTCGTTGAGAAAATTTTGTTAGAAAACAAGGTGAGTTTTCGTTTAAAAAAAAATTGTTGAGTGGTTGAAAAAGAAAAATTGGTTTATAACAAAAATAAAAAAGGGATTGTTATATAAATGGTAATTATTTGATTAAGCATTTTGATTTCAAAAATTAAAAAAAAATGTAAATGAATGGGGTAAGAAAAAAAAATGTTATGTCGAGAGATTCGCAAAATCTCTTAGTGATAAAAAGTTACATGCCAATGTATCTAGGTCACGCGGCGAATCCTGACCTTTTTAATTTGTCCTCATAGATTTTTTGTCCCTGTGCGACTTGTGGGTGGAAGCATGATCCTTCCCAGAAGCGCCTTTATATTATGTGTACAGGAGACACGGGAATCTAGTTAACCTTAAGTTTGTATTTGTATTTGTTGTAATGTGTTTGGGATTGTATTGTCTTTCAAGATCTCAAGGCCGAGTGTTTTATATTAATTTGTCCCGAGCCTTAATACGTTCTAGGGATTTTTATGCGGTTACCTAGGGCATTTAAGATATGCTCGCCCGATATCCACTTCATTTTCAGGAGGTCGTGACCAGAATCGAATATTTGAATACAGGGTTCAAGGAGAGTCCTCGACCCTTTTAAAGTGGTTGTTTCTTCCTTTCAGAATATACGTAAGCTCGAAGGCTTTACTACCTAATTTTTTTTCTTATCCTATCCTTTAAGTGGTAATGTGCGGGTTTTTGTTCGTATTTGATCTTGAGATCTGAATTTTGCGTATTGGTCGTGAGGGTTGTATGCTTGTTTTAAAGGGTGACATGTAATATTGTTTGGAAGTGTTGGTAAAAGAATCGAATTTGGTTGTAATTCATTTGGAAGTGTGTTTTGAGAATTAAATTTGTTTATTAATATAATATTAATATAATTATATTAATATAATTAAATATGTTTTGTAAGAATCAATATGTGAACTCATTGTGATTTTGGATCCCAAGTTGAGTGGATGGCATTTGGTGACACTCAAAAATGGCGGCGAACGTCTTGTAAATCGTGGGAAGGCCAAGAGGTGACCTCAATCGCCGGGATCGTTTTAGTACCGGAAATCGGGGGCCATACGGGGAACTTCTAATTTGGTTCTGACTCCCCCTCCCGTAATTGATCTGGAGATCTCAACGCCCGCTGGAAACTTTCTAATTAGGTCCCAGCTGGGGCGTCCTGAATGTCCGCTGGAGATTGTCTTCCATTGTCTCGAACATGAGAATCAGAAATGCATGAAATGCACTGCCTATATGGAAGATGGCTTCCTGTAATTGGTAAAGCCTTTGGGGCTGTTGGGTATATAGTCCAAGGTAGATTACTATGATAAATGGGGCGAGGGAATATGGCATAGTCATAAGACAGATAAGAGGTATTAAGTGAAATATGGGAAACCTGCACATTTTTTCCCATGTTTTCTCCATGAGTTGATGGCTTTGTGTATCGTGTTGTAATTCTCTTGGTTGTGGCGGACTTGTGATTGAATCTACCTGTGGATGGGCGATGTCGCGTTTTTTTGTTATCGATGAATGGTATAAATCGGGTTTTGGTGAAAATGGTGGGATCTAAATGAATGAAAGGTTCGCTCTTCGTCGGTTTGATTGTCAGCGGCTCTGTTGGAAAAATTTCGGGTGTGAGGTGTTTAAATGAAAACGTGTAATTGTTCCCATGTTGTAGATGGTGTATTTTTGTTATGGGTGGTGTTATGTATTCGGTGTTTTTGCGTACGGGTTTAGTTTGTTTATGTGGACTGTATCGATGTCTCTTTGGAGAGGTTGGTTGGATCTATTGATACGTTTTGTCAATTGGCAGGTTGGACAGGTTTTGACCTTTTGTGCAATGTCTTGTGACATGTTCTGCCAATAATATTGAGAGGAGATGAGTCTCGTCATCTTTGAGATGCCTGGATGGTTGTTTTGTGTGTGTACTGATTGAAGTAGTTTGTTGGTGAGTGTTTTTGGGATTATGATTTTCGTTACACCCTTGCGGGAAATGGTATGAAGTCCGTTGTGATCAATGGTCAGTTTAGGATTTCCAGATGGGAAAGGCTGATGGCTCTTAATGAGGAGGGCGTCTAAGAAGCCACAAAACGGGTTACGAGTTATGATGTCCGTTTCATATTGTTGTACTCCATTTATGTAACGAACCTCATATTCGTATCTCGATAGCCGTAATCTCCATCGAAATACTCTACCTGACGGGGTTTTGACCGTTTTCAGCCATTGTAATGCGTGATGGTCAGGATATGTGGTAAATTTTCTGTCCATCAAACAGACGCGGAATTTATCCACACTCTCAACGATTGCTAGGCATTCTAATTCAGAGATGGAATAATTCCGTTCGTGTGAACGTAGGGCGCGGCTGAAATATTGGACTGGGTAGGTCTTTCCATCAGGATGGGCCTGTTTGAGGACGCCTGCTATGCCGAGTGTTGTTGCGTCACAGTACACTTGGCATGGCAGACCTTCCTGGTAAAGGTGTAAAGTGGGGTGTGTTGTGTGATTTTCTTTCAGGCTAATGAACGCTTTCTGGCATTTGTCATCCCAAACCCACGTGACATCCTTTTTGAGAAGGTTGTTAAGTGGCGTCCGCAAGTGAGTGTAGTACAGGATGAACTTTTTATAAGCGTACACAGCGCTTAAGAAGGATCGCAATGTTCTGCGATTGTGTGGTGGTGAATGGCGTGGATGGTTTCGATGTTTCTTTTTAGTGGTGTGGTGATACCATCAGTAATGGTGCATGTGTTTGAGTGGTGTTTCTGTCGCCTTTTTGTGCGAGGGTTGCGCTTGTCGCGCTTGTTGCGATGTTTACGCGCGTGACGGTTGTGGGATGATGTGTGGTCACGTGTGTGCTTAGTGTGAGGGTTGTCCTGTTGGTTGGACACTGTTTGGACATTTTTGCTGTGAGTTGGGGCCGTTGTGGCCTTGTGCATTGAGGGCATATAATAAGGACAATTGGCCTTAGTGAAAAAATTGTCTTGTGCGTGCGTGTGACTAGATTGGCATGTTGGCAGTTGGTTTTTGACCAATGGATGCGCGCATTGGGTGCCATGTGCGCAAGGCTGGTGTGTGTTGTGAGCCCTTTGTAACTCCGCTTGGCATTCCCAATAGGCGCATTCACTGGGGATGTGAACAAAATGGTAGGTGGTAGGGGGCAATGGGGCGGCGAGTTGGAACATAGTGCCTTGGTTAAAATCTGTTTTAATGTCCATTTATACAGAGAGCCAAACAACAACTGACTCACCCGTGCAGCCGAGGTCACGCTCCGCTGCGTCACGTGGGGAAACATAGGTAGATGTTTTCTTACATCTTCTCAGCACATCCCCCTTTTCAAGACTTGAAATATATATATACATTACAAACTTTAAATGCATAATATAATTAATAATGAAGGCGATCCACAGGTTTAACAATTCGTCCACTCCGGGTTCTTATCTGGCCGTCTTCTGAGTCGTTAGAGGGATGATCCACAACTGGGGTCTTTTCATTTTCAACCAGTTCCTCCCCCGAAAAGGTCGGCGTCGATGGGTCGGCTGGATATTGCACTGCATATCCTTTTCGTAGATGGAACCTGTTTCGACGTAAAGTCCCAACTGGAGTATCAACCATATACGACCTTGGTGTCGATGTTTTCTTCTTTACAATCCCCCAGGTTCGCATATCTGTAATCCAAACCGTGTCACCTTCGGATAGCTCCTCCATGTCCGTAGCTCCGCAGTGTCGATCATATCTGGATTTCATATCCTTTCTCCTTCTCCCCTCCTTTCTTTTCAGGGTCTGAGAGTCCACCAACTTTGGATTAAGATTCTCTGGTGCAATTGGCAAGGTCGTTCGGAGTTTACGTCCCATAAGAAGCTCAGCGGGGCTGTAACCGTTCTCCAAAGGGGTCGATCGATACTCCAGGAGTCCAAGCGATGGGTCTTGATTTTTCTTGAGGATCAACTTAGCAATTTTCACACCTGCTTCTGCCATCCCATTGCTCTGCGGGAATCGAGGACTTGAAGTGACATGTGTGAATCCGTACTGCCTTGCGAAATTTGCAAATTCACGAGCAGCTCCAAATTGCGTCCCATTATCGCTTACAACAATTTCTGGTACTCCATGTCGGGCAAATATGGATTTGCAACCACGCACCACCACATTGGCTGTGAGCCGATCCAGCTGAATCATTTCAGGAAAGCGAGAATAATAGTCAATGACGACTAGATACCACTTATTCTCGAACTTGAACAAATCCATTCCAATCTTTTGCCACGGTCGTGTAGGAAAGTTGGTTGGTATCAAAGGTTCATGTTTTGAGACGGCTTCCTGGATACAAACACTGCACTTTCTGACTGTTTCCGCGATCTCTTCCGAAATTCCAGGCCACCACACCGTCTCACGTGCGCGAAGTCTTGTTTTTGTAATCCCGAAGTGCCCAGCGTGCAACTTATCTAGGATCTCCAGTTTCATACCTGCTGGAATAACAAGACGACAGCTACGCATCAGTAGTCCATTTTGAACGCCGAGTTCATCCTTGACATGCCAATAAGATAGCAGAGCCTGTGACATCTTCTTCTTATCTGGCCAGCCTTGCTCAAGGTAGTTGACTACTGCTTTCAGGGTCGTATCTTCTTGTTGAGCTTCAAAAATCTTCGTCAAGATATCGTCTTTGTCGAGCTCTTCCAATCTTGTTTTGAGCTTTTCCATCAAAGGTATTGGTACCCGTCGAGGAGTATGCACAGCATATGGTTTTGCCCCAGGTTTCAATTTGATTTCGTAAGGGTTTCCGATCTGTCCCAGTCCTTCAAATACTTCGGGGAACTCCTTGATCGTGTTAATTCTCGTCGCAACCACTTCAATTCGCCTCGCCAGGTTCAAGAGCTCACATGCCCGGCGACTCAGAAGAGGTTCACTCAAACGACGAATGACATAAAACTTCTCCTTGATTTCATAATTGCCATTTCGCAGCGTTGATATAAACATACCCACAGTCTGAAGTTCGGAAAATTCAGCAGCTCTAAGGTTGATATCACTTTCCACTAGTCGTTGCTGTCCCATTATCTTCTTGAAGAGACAGAGAGGAACACATGTAACATCCGCCTGGGAGTCGAGCTTGAACTTCACCTTTTTCCCGTTCACTTGGATTTCTGCTGTCCATCGCCTCCTGCACTCGTCTTCATCATTATCGAGATTAGATGAATCCTCCACAGCTGAGACCTCCAGGAGAAAACCAATTTCTTCATCAAGTTCAGAAACAGCTTTGACTTCCGCAGTCTTCGCCTGCTTATCTGGGCAGCAATTTGCAAAATGGCCTGTTTTTGAACACAGGTTACATTTCTGTCCTTCAGCACGGCAAGCCTGTCCTTCCCTGTGGGTGAAACCTCCGCACTTTAGACATCGTGATCTTGTTTTGGCTGACTTCTCCTTCTTCCTCGAAGGCTGCTGTTGTTGTTTCGGTGATTGCTTCTTCGAGTTGAACTTCACCTGATTGACCTTTTGGCTTGCTGAGGGACGCTGCAGGTCGACTTGCTGCTGTCGAACGGCTTCCTGCTGTCGAACCATTTTCACCGCCTTTTCCAAAGTCAGTTCGCTGTCCAACTGCATTCTTTCAGATAAAGCTTTGTCCCTCACTCCAACCACTATTCGGTCACGGATCAACTGCTCATGAAGACCCTCAAATTCGCAACTATCAGCCAATTTGTACAATGAAGTGATGAATTCGTCCACTGGCTCCCGATCCTCTTGGATTCTTGAATTAAATTTCGCACGTTCGTAGATAATATTCTTTCTGACACAGAAGTGGCTGTCGAACGCCTTGAGGACGGAATCAATTTTCGTTGCCTCTTCCTGCTTTTCGAACTTGAAGGTCCTGAATATATCATCCGCGCCGTCGCCCATCAAGTACATGAACAAATCGATCTTGTCCGCCTCCTCTTTCTTCTTCATTCCACTGACCACGAGGTATCGTTCAAATCTCTTCCTCCATTTGGGCCATTCGTTGGGAGTCGAGAAGTCGAAAGTTTCTGGAGGTTGAATCTAAGCCATGTTGAATTATCTTCCAAGGTACACAAAAATCGATATTTTGCAATATACGGGTTCGTATTTTATCCAGTTATCGCTGCCACCATGTTTTAATGTCCATTTATACAGAGAGCCAAACAACAACTGACTCACCCGTGCAGCCGAGGTCACGCTCCGCTGCGTCACGTGGGGAAACATAGGTAGATGTTTTCTTACATCTTCTCAGCACAAAATCTATTGTTAATTTAAAATTTCGGAGGGTATTAATTCCGAGAATTCCAAATGGTAGAGGTGCTTCCACCACATGGAAATTTTCTTTTTTGGTTATTTTACCTATTGTCAAGGGGAGGGTTATTTGACCTAAGGTCGATACAAGACCGTTTATGGCCTGTAGGTCTATGGGCTGTTTTTTAAGTTTTAATTGAGGGAGGTTAATTTTTATCTTTTTATAGAGGTTATAGGGCACTATGCTCAAACTTGCGCCTGTGTCAATTAGGAAAGGGGGTGAAAGTTCATGGGTGATGGACAGTTTGATAGTCAGCTGGCTGACGAAAAGTAGGTGGTGTCTTCCTACCTGGTTGGCGAAAGGCTGGGGCGTCTCGGGTGGCTTGTCCGGCTTGGCCTGGTGCGGGGTGTTGGGCGTGATGTGGATGTGGGGCTGTTTGCACTGCCCGCGCGCTCGCGTGTTGAGCTCGTTTGTATGGTGCAGTCCACACACCTGTTTTTCTTTGTGGGCGGTTGTTCCTCGTGGTGACGCGCAGTTGGTGTGCTGGGTCCATGGATCCGCTGCACCAGTTGGAACCACTCTCCCAGGCTCTCAGGAGGTACCACGCGGACCAGGCGTTGGTCGGAGAGCGCAACCCCTCCGTCAGCGTCTCGAGGATTACCTCCTGTGGGAGTCCCAGTTGCATTCCCAGCACTCTCTTCTCCCGGTAATACTTCTCCAGGCCTGCCTGTCCATCAAGCTTCATGGCGAAATACTTCGCGAAGGATGCCTCGTTGGATTCCGGGTAGAGATCCAGGAGAGTTTGCCTCACCTGGAAGTAGGACTGGGTGGCCATTCGGAGTTTCCTGAAGAGCTCCAGGGGTTGGCGCGTCAGGTAGCTCGGCAACCTGAGCAACTTATCGGAGGTGGTTACGAGGGCGTCGTCCATCTTCCGGTCGTAGGCCTGGAAGAATTGGCGGGCGGCGTAGGTCCCATCGAAGGGGGGCAAATCCGTTTCCGCGCGCTGGGTCGAACCTACTTGCGTCAGGACGGCGTCAACTGCAGTAATATTTCCGCCAGGGGGCGAGTTTCGCCTACTCTGGCGGCTTCTTCTCTCTCCCTTTTCGCGTCGCCCTCATTTTTTGCACCTTGTTCTCGCTCGTCTTCCATTATATATCCTGTCGACTCCCTATAATAATAATAATTGGACCCTTTTTTGATTGTTGATTGTTATTCCTATGTAAGACCCTGTTAACTTACTGTAGGATTGGTGACTTGTGGTGGTTGATGGCGCAGTCGTTTGGTCGAAATGGTAGGGTTTTCACAGGGGAAATAACGAGAGGAAACACAGAATGGGGTTTAATCTAGGACTTTGCGAATAAGGGAGAGAGTTTGTAACTAAATGGGGCACTTGAAAAAAAGGCAAAAAATATATACCTAGGTAATATATTACCATTACAAATTAATTAAATAATTCATTAGAATTATTTAAATCAATATAATTGTGGTGTGTCGATTTATTAGTCCAGCGATGGCTCAGAAAGTCTCTCAAAGTTAGTGTTTTATTGGAATTTCTTCTTATTTGCTACATTTATATGGGAAGACAAAAAGGACTACACCCTGGAATGCACATCTGGTTCTCTCTGGATTCCACCGCTGTGCCGCCCTGGCGCAGCGGTCGTCGTCTCCTGATTTATGGCGCTGCTTGTTTATTTTTCTTGACGGCGGGGTGCGGCATCCAGCAGGCCCCCACAGTACTCCCCTTCCAGTGGCGAAGTCACCATTTGTGCACAAAGTGGTTAATTACAATATATATACATCATCATATTGACAAGAAAATAAAAATGAGGAGAAATATAGTCTATTGCTCCTTAAATCTCTAACGGGTTTCTTGATTATTCTCCCCGATCTTGTCCTAGTCAGGTCTGGTGCTGATCCTGTTCCTTGGAACTCTGTGTACTTCTCCACATCTGGTGGATCAGGATTCTGTTGGGACGATGTAGAAGGCAGCGCTCCCGACACGATGGTTCTTGTTGCAGTAGGGTGTTCTGAAGTTACATTGTCCGAATCCGCCAGTAAGTAAACAGGTCGCAATCGGTCAATCGATATGGTCACATTTCTTCCTTTCACCTTGAGTGTGAAATACTTGTCTGTTCTATCAAGGACTGGGAAGGGTCCCTCATATCGTGGTTCCAGAGGTTTCTTCACTCTATCAGTCCTGATAAATACATGTGAACATGTTTTCAGATCTTTATGGACAAATACTTTAGCCTTCGAATGATGTTTTTCATTCAAGGGTTTGAGCAATTCCATTTGCTTTTGAAGCTGTTGAACAAATTCTTCAGCATGCAGGTTATGTTTAGAATCATCAAAGAATTCGCCAGGTAGTCTGATGGTTTTGCCATATACCATTTGAGACAAAGAATGGTTGTTATCTTTGTTGATAGCAGCACGCAAGCCTAGGAGAACTGTTGGCAGCGTTTCTGTCCACTTAATATTATTGTGGGCACGAATGGCGGTTTTAATGGTTCTATGAAGCCTTTCAATCTTCCCGTTACACTGAGGGTGGTACGCCGTGGAATGGCGAAGTTTGATACCACACAGCGTTGTTAAATCTTTGAAAAGCGGAGAAGTAAACTGCTTTCCTTGGTCTGATATCACTGTATGCGGTGCTCCAAATCTAACAATCCAGTTTTCGTAGAACGCTCTCGCTACCGTTTCAGACTTCATATCTGGTAGCGGAACAACTTCCATCCAGCTGGTGTACCTGTCGATGCAGGTCAGACAGTAGATGTTACCATTCGATGGAGGTAAAGGACCAATTAGATCGATGTAGACAACACTAAATCTTTCATCCAATTCTTGATATTTGCCTATTTCTAATTTTGTGTGTATCGACACCTTGCACTTTTGGCAGTTGACAAAAGCTTGAGCCCATTTCCTAATGTCTTTATTCATATTGGGCCATATAAATCTTGACGTTAATTGTTTAGTAGTGGCTTTAATGCCTGGGTGTGAGAGTTCATGGAAGTTCCTAAAAACCATCATTCGAAATTTAATTGGAATGAATGGTCTAATATTATTGGTAGACACCTCACACCATAACAAATTGCCTGATTGTAGTGGGCATTGCTTAAATTTTAAAGAGGTATTCTTTGATATCAGGTTTTGTAGTTCTGAATCACCAGTTTGTTCTTTGGCGATCTCTTCGTAGTCGATAGTTGTGATAGCATCAACTCTGGAAAGAGCATCGGCGACTATGTTGTCAGTACCTTTTATGTACTTGATATCAGTAGTGAATTGGGAAATGTATTGTAGATGCCTTAATTGTATAGGAGAAGCTTTCTCATTTTTTTGTTTGAATGCGTAAATTAAAGGTTTGTGATCAGTTAAAATTGTAAATTCACGTGCCTCAAGCAGGTGCTTGAAGAATTTGATGAACAAATATATTGCGAGAAGCTCTCTATCATATGTACTATAATTACATTGAGCAGGATTTAATTTTTTAGAGAAAAATGCTATTGGTTTCCCATTATTATTGTCAAGCTGTTGGAGAACTGATCCAACTGCCCGATCTGAAGCATCTGTACAGAGTGAGATAGGCAGTTCAGTATCGGGGTAGGCTAACAGTGGTGTATTAGCTAGGGATTGTTTGCATTTTTCAAACTGAACTTCAGCTTCTTGAATCCATTTTATTTCGCTTCTATCCTTTTTCTTGACACCCCTCAAGTATTCATGAAGGATTGCCTGAGTCTCTGCGGCATTGTTCAAAAAGCTACGAAAAAAGTTTAGCATTCCCAAAAATATGCGTAATTCATGAACTGTTTTTGGTTTCTTATATTCTTAAATGGCTCTAACCTTTGTTGGGAGTGGTTTCACACCGTGAGAGGTAATTAGGTATCCTAGAAAATCAATTTCCTGTACTAGGAATTTAGATTTAGAAAAATTGATTCTTAATCCATAGGAATTTAGTCTGCTGAATAAGGTTTCAAGGTGGCTATGATGCTTTTCTTCCGTTTTAGAGGCTACCAGAATATCATCTAAGTAGACAAATTCAAAGTCCAAGTTTCTTAAGACTTCATGCATGAATCTCTGAAAGGTAGCAGTAGCATATCTAAGACCGAAACTCATACATTAAATTCGAATAGCCCAAAAGGAGTAATGATGGCAGTCTTTGGTTTATCCTCTTCAGCAATTGGAATCTGATAGAATGCCTTGCATAGGTCTATTTTTGAGTACACACGAGTACCTTTTAATATGTGGTGGAAATCGTCCAGTCTAGGGATTGGATAACGATCTGGAAGTGTAACTGCATTGAGTCTTCTATAATCACCACAAGGTCTTAGTGACTCGTCCTTTTTTGAAACTAAATGTAGTGGACTCCCCCAAGGAGAATTTGAGGGTCTAATTATTCCATTATTCAACATATATTGAAATTGTGCCTTAGCAAGAGTTAATCTCTGTGAATCTAGGCGACGGGCTTTTGAGTGAATTGGCTGACCTCTTGTAGGAATATAATGCTTAACGCTATGTTTTGCTTCTACAAAATCTGATGGTGGCCTACATAGGTTAGGATATTTGGTTAGGATAGCGCTGACCTTGGATGATGAGTTTAGAGTGCTAATATTTCCCATGTCTGAGATTGACTGAATGACGCCTCTTATGGAAAGATTAGTTATTCCATCAATTAGGCGTTTATTTTTTTATATCAATAATCAATCCAAAGTTGTTCAGAAAGTCTGCTCCTATTATTGCTCTGTTGGTATTGGCGATTACAAAAGGCCATTGAAATTGACGTCGAAGTCCGATATCCAAATTTCTAACCTTTGTTCCATAGGTAACAATTTCTGTACCATTGCCTGCGTATAATTTATATTCAGAGCTAGGCATCCTATTTTTATCCTTTGGAGGTATTTTAAATATATCAGCACCACTGTCCACCAAAAAGCGCAATCCCGTGTTTATGTCCGTCACAAATAATCGGAGATTGCGACAATCCTGAATGCCGGCAGAAGAGCTTGTCGCTACTCTGTCCGCCGGTTGGAGTTTTCCGACTCTTTCCAACTGCAGGGAGACCTGCATTTATTTTGCAAGCAATTAGATCCAAAGCGAATGGTAATAGCAATATCTTCCTCTTTGATCGATGGATCCTTAAGAATTACTTCTCGGTCTTAACTTTTTGGATCGAGATCTGGATCTATCCAGTCTCAATTCGGACACCTGCCGTTCAAGATCTTCCAATTTGGCGATCAAGCGATCTGTTGATGAAGAAGGCACTTACGCATCATATATTTCTTTGGAAGATTTTGTGGGGGCCTGCTGGATGCCGCACCCCGCCGTAAAGAAAAATAAACAAGCAGCGCCATAAATCACCAGGATGACGACCGCTGCGCCAGGGCGGCACAGCGGTGGAATCCAGAGAGGACCAGATGTGCATTCTAGGGTGTTGCCCCTTTTTGTCTTCCCATAAAATGTAGCTAATAAGAAATTCCAATAAAACTCTAACTTTGAAATACTTTCTGAGCCATCGCTGGACTAATAAATCGACACACCACATTGGTGAGCCGGACGTGATAGAAAAGAAAAAGCATACAAAGATTTCAAGAGATAAAGAAATGCAAAAATTGATTCAAACTTGAAAAGAAGCATCATCCAGGATATCGGGATATCATCTCAAGACTAAGATAAGTTTTTATATATTAACTTCCTTATTATTTTATCTCAATATTTTTATTTTTAACTTTATCTCTAAGCTGTTGTGTCGAATTTAAATTTACGTAAAATGGAAACAGAAAATAAGCCTAGCGATACCTCAGAAATATGCAAATTAATGTTAAAATACCACCTTTCTGGGTTGAAAAACCTGAAATATGGTTCTTCCAGGTAGAAGCACAGTTCAAAATAGGTGGAATTATTCAGGAAGACACTAAATTTAAATATTTGGTCTCCCAATTAGAACCTAAATATATAGAAAACATTCGGGACATAATTAATAGCAAAATTGTCAACAAGTACTCTGAATGTAAATCACGACTACTTGAATTGTACAAAGAAAGTGAAGGGTTGAGAATTAAAAAGTTAATTTTTGGCATAGAACTCGGAGACATGAAGCCGAGCCAGTTACTACAAAAGCTCAGATCCCTCGCTACCCCAGATATCTCTGACAATTCAATTAAAACTTTATGGCTCGATAAATTGCCCACATCCATAAAGAATATACTTATTGTAAGCGATAAGGACATTAGCAAATTAGCCATAATGGCCGATAAAATAAATGAAATAAACTCTTCCAAAGAAATTTATGATGCGGAAGTGCTTTCTTCATCAACAGATCGCTTGATCGCCAAATTGGAAGATCTTGAACGGCAAGTGTCCGTATTGAGGCTGGAGAGATCAAGATCTCGTTCCAAAACTAGGAATCAGTCAAGGGCGAGATGTAATTCTCATAGATCTTTCAATACAAAAAGAAAATATTGCTATTACCATTTTAGATTTGGTCCTAATTGCTTACAAAATAAATGCAGGCCTCCGTGCAGTTGGAAAGAGTCGGGAAAACTCCAACCGGCGGATAGAGTAGCAACAAACTCTTCCACCGGCATTCAGGATTTTCGCAATCTCCGATTATTTGTGACGGAAAAAACACAGGATTGCGCTTTTTGGTGGACAGTGGCGCTGATATTTCTATAATACCACCAAAGGATAAAATTAGGATGCCTAGCTCTGACTATAAACTTTATGCAGCCAATGGTACAGAAATTGTTACCTATGGAACAAAGGTTAGAAATTTGGATATCGAACTTCGACGTCAATTCCAATGGCCTTTTGTAATCGCCAATACTAACAGAGCAATAATAGGAGCCGAATTTTTGAACAACTTTGGATTGATTATTGATATAAAAAATAAACGCCTAATTGATGGAATAACTAATCTTTCCATAAGAGGCGTCATTCAGTCAATCTCAGACATGGGAA
Source organism: Cordylochernes scorpioides (assembly GCA_030710605.1). Taxonomy (NCBI): domain Eukaryota; kingdom Metazoa; phylum Arthropoda; class Arachnida; order Pseudoscorpiones; family Chernetidae; genus Cordylochernes; species Cordylochernes scorpioides. Next base: position 32,985,446 of record CP092883.1, read on the forward strand.
ATATAAGCACTCTAAACTCATCATCCAAGGTCAGCGCTATCCTAACCAAATATCCTAACCTATGTAGGCCACCATCAGATTTTGTAGAAGCAAATCATAGCGTTAAGCATTATATTCCTACAAGAGGTCAGCCAATTCACTCAAAAGCCCGTCGTCTAGATTCACAGAGATTAACTCTTGCTAAGGCAGAATTTCAATATATGTTGAATAATGGGATAGTTAGACCCTCAAATTCTCCTTGGGCGAGTCCACTACATTTAGTTTCAAAAAAGGAGGAGTCACTAAGACCTTGTGGTGATTATAGAAGACTCAATGCAGTTACACTTCCAGATCGTTATCCAATCCCTAGACTGGACGATTTCCACCACATCTTAAAAGGTACTCGTGTGTACTCAAAAATGAACCTATGCAAGGCATTCTATCAGATTCCAATTGCTGAAGAGGATAAACCAAAGACTGCCATCATTACTCCTTTTGGGCTATTCGAATTTAATGTATGAGTTTCGGTCTTAGAAATGCTACTGCTACCTTTCAGAGATTCATGCATGAAGTCTTAAGAAACTTGGACTTTGAATTTGTCTACTTAGAAGATATTCTGGTAGCCTCTAAAACGGAAGAAAAGCATCATAGCCACCTTGAAACCTTATTCAGCAGACTAAATTCCTATGGATTAAGAATCAATCTTTCTCAATCTAAATTCCTAGTACAGGAAATTGATTTTCTAGGATACCTGATTACCTCCTACGGTGTGAAACCACTCCCAACAAAGGTTAGAGCCATTTAAGAATATAAGAAACCAAAAACAGTTCATGAATTACGCATATTTTTGGGAATGCTAAACTTTTTTCGTAGCTTTTTGAACAATGCCGCAGAGACTCAGGCAATCCTTCATGAATACTTGAGGGGTGTCAAGAAAAAGGATAGAAGCGAAATAAAATGGATTCAAGAAGCTGAAGTTCAGTTTGAAAAATGCAAACAATCCCTAGCTAATACACCACTGTTAGCCTACCCCGATACTGAACTGCCTATCTCACTCTGTACAGATGCTTCAGATCGGGCAGTTGGATCAGTTCTCCAACAGCTTGACAATAATAATTGGAAACCAATAGCATTTTTCTCTAAAAAAATAAATCCTGCTCAATGTAATTATAGTACATATGATAGAGAGCTTCTCGCAATATATTTGTCTATCAAATTCTTCAAGCACCTGCTTGAGGCACGTGAATTTACAATTTTGACTGATCACAAACCTTTAATTTACGCATTCAAACAATTATTTCATTTATTTTATCGGCCATTATGGCCAATTTGCTAATGTCCTCATCGATTACAATAAGTATATTCTTTATGGATGTTGGCAGTTTATCGAGCCATAAAGTTTTTATTAAATTGTCAGAGATATCTGGGGTAGCGAGGGATCTGAGCTTTTGTAGTCAATTCTCAACCCTTCACTTTCTCTGAACAATTCAAGTAGTCGTGATTTACATTCAGAGTACTTGTTTTCGCGATTGCTATTAATTATGTTCCAAATGTTTTCTATATATTTAGGTTCTAATTGGGAGATCAAATAATTAAATTTAGTGTCTTCCTGAATAATTCCACCTATTTTGAACTGTGCTTCTACCTGGAAGAACCATATTTCAGGTTTTTCAACCCTGAAAGGCGGTATTTTAACACTAACTTGGCATATTTCAGAGGTATTGCTAGGCTTATTTTCTGTTTCCATTTTACGTAAATATAAATTCGACACAACAGCTTAGTGATAAAGTTAAAAATAAAAATATTGAGATAAAATAATAAGGAAGAAAATATAAAAACTTATTTTAGTCATGAGATGATATCCCGATATCCTGGATGATGCTGTTGGATCATTTCTTTACAAGGTCCTATCGAGGACATCTCAACCTTATGCTTTGTCTCTTAGCTCAGCAGCAACATTGTTTAGTTATATACCAACTTGGGCTAAAACTCAGATACACATGTAGGAGGATATAGCGCACACAAAAGGTCCATGTTTAATACATAATGTGCATTTTTGTTTTCAGGGTAAAGTATCACAAACACATCTTTAAAATAATAAATCAAGGGTTTTATTGTTATCTCAGTGGACCTTACAAATTTCATTTCATTGACAATTCTACATGGACAAAAAAAAATTGTTTAAGGATTTCAAGCAAGGATGAATTTTTTTTTTACCTATTAAAACCATAGATATGCCTCTCTCAACATATAAGCGTGCCATAATTTACAAACATACCAAAAAAAAATAGTGGAACATGAGCCTTTGTTCTACCTTGGTAGATTTTCTTACAAACTTCCGTTCGTAGGCAGTACTACCTGAACATAAAATCTATTTTCTTTATCAGACTCTAAGACTTCATACAAAAACAAAATATGAAATTTTCCTACCTATTAAAATAAGCTATAAATATTCCTCTTTGACATATTAAATATGCCCTAAATTAATAGAGAAGATGTTAACATACCATTTCTCCCCGGATGTCAGCGCTCTCTCAGGATCGACCCCTTCGTTCGCCTCCCGCTCAATAAACTAACCGTTATCTTTCCAAACAGCGCCCCCCAAGGCCAATCGTCATCTTCCTACAGAGTATATAAAAAAAAAAAGAAATTAATATTCTTAGAATATATTAAATAATAAAATATTATTATTATTTTTAAAAAAGAAAATTTTGAAATAATAAATATAAATGCTTATCCTTTGAGAAATTTATAATAATTTCTTCAATTTAAATAACTAGACACACCCATTTTATCTAGATATGTGGGTGATCGATTTTATTCTTTTTAGAATAAAATAAATAATAAAGGTAAAATTATATTATCTTTCTTATCAATAGATAATTTGAATTAGTAAAAAAATTAATAAAATCTAACATGTTTGCCCTTTGAGAAATTTACATAATAATTTCTTCTTTAAGAAATTTTAAAATAAGGAAATATGTCCAATCTATCTGGATATGCCAGTAATTGGCTTTTATTCATTTTTAGAATGAAGAAAATAAATTTAGGAAATTTTTGAAATGATAATATAACCCTTCTGGACGTTTCATATTGTATAAGAAAAAAAAAAGGTGATTGGCTTAGTTAACATATGCACATATGTACATAGTTTGTATATCCTCCGCTGGACCTCTCTGCAATGGGCTTCGGGATCCTTGGGCAGGACCCGTGTCATCTCCAGCTGGGTGTCTTCCCCGGCTTCTGGTCTTTAAAGGCATATGTGTCATCTCCAGCTGGGCATCTTCCCCGGCTTCTGGTCTTTAAAGGCATATGTGTCATCTCCACCTTTCTGGACTTTAAAAGCATAGGTGTCATCTCTAGCTGGGCGTCTTCCCCGGCTTCTGGTCTTTAAAGGCATTGTTGAGATTCCTCGTTGGGGAATTCTCCATCTTTCTACAGCGGGTTTTGGAGTACACGCCCAGGGTTGCTTCCAGTTCTTCATTTTCCAATCCGCCTCGTTGTTGTCCTTCTGTGGGGGGTTGGCCGGCATCTCGGCCACGGTACCACCAGTGTCACCTCCGATTTGAGCGTCCTTCCCTGTTTTGAACTTTAGAGCACCGTCGGCCATCATTGTGGGATCTCCATCTGGACACCAAACACTTCGGCAAGACACTGTGCATATATGATGTAAATGTTTACATCATTGTTGGGACTGTTTTTGTGAAAATCTGGCCCAAAAATTCCTCCCCTGCCAGAGTGAAAAAAATGTGTTTATTCCAATTCAGATCTGTTCATGCTCTATGAGAAATATGACTTTGGAAGAAATGCATTTTTTTATTTACGATACCAGTATATGCAATCACCGACACTCAGGCAAAGGGGAAACAAATGGGCCATGGAACCTAGGACAGGTTAACTCATCGTAACATTGAAAGGAAATCTTATCCTACCATTTAATGGGCAAAATACTAAGCCCATCTTTCGCTGTCTGTATGCCAGAGGGTTTTGGCCCAGATGTGAGGTGAATCCACACGTTCCCGGCCGCAGCCCCTATAGGTGGAGATGGGGAAGTGGTCTAGACCCAGATTCTGTACAAACAGACCCTTAGACCGTCCTAGATAAACATAATCATATGGGCGCCAAGGAATTGTGCGTGTAAAATGTAGATATGTCCAATTCCTAAAACACATCTAAAAAAAAATTATTAACTATACATGATGAGATACATAAAAAATGGTTATACAAGGTTATATAAGACAAAATTAAATAGACCTATTCGATCAAATGACAATAATAATAGGGTAGACAGAAATGACGTAGATATATAAGGTATACAATGATACAAAAAATATATATATAAGCTGTGGCTAAACCTTATCATTCAGTATATTTGTCTGAAGATGGTAACAACGCTGTTACCGAAATGTCACACACTATCTATTTATTTTGGGATCGGCCTCGTTATCTTGATTTTATAGTCTATAATTCAAACTATGCTCTATCTATATATAAATATACCTGAATATAATAAGAAAGGAAATATACATGGTGAATGGTATATATTAAATATCTCATGGTAATAAATACGCCAAAATTTGGATGAATATGATATATAGGAAGGAAATAACGTTGATAAGGGAGATAAATTATGATAAATAAACAATATATATATATACGCTGTAGCTAAACTTATTTAGTGCATCTTGTCTGAAGATGGTAGCGACGCTGCTACCAAAATGTCACACATCATGTGTTTGGATGTGGTCTCGACATTTTATGTCTATAATCCAAATTGTACCTTATATATATATATATATAAATATACGTGAATATAATAAAAAAAATTATACATGGTAAATGGTATTATTGAATATATAATATAACGAAGAAATAAATATGCACTGAGGATCATGGGCATTACGCGAGTATTTCAAAATTTACATGTATTATTTAAAAATTTGTTCCTACTAACTTGTCACTGGTAGTGTTTGTCTGACGTGTTCTCCGCCCCTCTTAACCATGATGGAAAAAAATAGAAATCTTAGTAGTCAGTAATTCTTTAAACCAGATTATCCCCAAATTACCCTATCTGGGGTGACAATCTTACTTCTCTTTGTCTCTAGTTGAATACTGCTGTTAACTTCTATTATATATTGTTTCGCTTATCTATAGAATGTGCACTCATATTTTTAATCAATAAATTCACTTTAGAGGAGCTTCTTGATATAATTTATTTTCGCTGGGTAGTCCTCTCTCATCAATAATTGCAGAAATAGTCATGAATTCGCTGGACACATGGATCAACCAAACCCTCCCCTCTGAAATACACTACTGGAGGAGATATGTGGATGATGTCTTTTGTATCATTAACTCAAACAGCCTCCAACGCATCCATAGTACCTTACAGGACTTCAACCCAAATATAAAATTTACCTATGAAACCAAATCAAACTCCGCTTTGCCCTTTTTAGACATTTTAGTCATACGTACACCCAACACCTTTCAAACCACAGTTTTTCACAAAAAGAACATTCCCCCCCCAATACACACACTTCTCCTCCAGTAGCCCCATAGCATATAAAATATAAAATAAATACAGTTAAGACCCTATCAAAAAGAATCTTCACCCATTGCTCATTACCCATATTTAAAACCATCGAAAAATCCAGAATCCGTCAGATCCTCATGGCTGCAGATTACCCTTTACCCTTTATAAACAAACACATGTTTGATCCATGTGTCCATACAACCACCACAGTATATAGATCCACATGTTGGCTTCCTTATTCCCCCAAAGCAGTTTCAATATCCCGAATATTGCGCCCATATGGCATCAAAGTATTATACAACAGTCCTCCCAACCTAAACACCATCCTCAGAAATAGCATCACCAAATCAGATAAACCTACCCTCCCTATAGACACTACTGGCGCCATCTATTCCCTACAGTGCAATAATTGCCCAGCATCATATGTCGGGGAAACAGGCAGAACAACACGTATCAGAATTACAGAACATAATCGCAGTATTCATAACAAAGACACAAAATCCCTAGTCTACACCCATATCGCACAAACAGGCCATAGTTTTGATCTTGAACATCCACACATTAAATACAGACATATCAATCACAAATACAATAGACTATGCTTAGAATCCATCATTTCCTCACAAACCAACAGTATTAATCGCAAAATAGATCTCCCTGACATATATAAAGTCCTTTATTAATAACAGAAAATACACCTCCCACCCAAACCCCCCCCCCCCCTTCCTTCCTCCCCCCCCCCTATCCCCTAACCATGGTTATGACATTGAGTGGGGCCCCTGGTTGTGTCCTTGGATTTTACTCATTTGTCGTAACATAGTTGTCTCGTTTTACATATATTCATAATTTTACAAATATCGATTTCGAATTTTTATATGTAAATATTCCAATTTTAACGTCTGCGTCATATATTCTCTTTTAATCCATTAGCTTAAGTATGCAAATTTCCGCCTGAGTGTATATAAGGTCTCTGTGTTGCAGCACATTTGTTAGATTAAAAGCTATCCATGCCAGATGAAGAACCTTGTAGGTTCGAAAGCTAGCGAAAATAAATTATATCAAGAAGCTCCTCTACTTACTTTATTTCATATCAATTTGATCAGGATTAGAGTTATTTTATTAAAAAAAATTCACTTTAATAAAATACATAAATTAACCTCGAAGGAATAAATGATGATGACTAACAACCTAGGTCTAACTTATACCTTACGATATATCTTCCCACTTGAGTTCTTGATATCTCTCTGTAAATTTGACTCTTTATCCAAAAAAAAATAATAAAAATAAACTTATTGCTCTGTGACATTTCACAGCCAAAACAAAAAGAAATTTGATATTCAATCCCCCCTTAAAACTTCCTCCTTCTTCGAATCTGGAATACTGTATTGGCTTGTTCTGGCAATCTGCTTCAAAGGTTCATTTAGGTGTCCTACTAATTTAAAATTTACCTTAGCATAGTACGAGTTATCCTCGTGAAAAAAAAAATTCTACTTACTAATTGGTATTTAGACTTGAACTCATTCTAACTAAACGTATGGTAGACAATAGTCTTTAATTAGGTGATTAACTTTTGCTAGCCTGGGGCGATATAAAACACAAAGAATCAGGACAGTCCATCTGTCACTTTGCTAACTGGTACCTAAAATCTGTAGACGGAATCGCCTCGTCTAATCGTAACTTATCTCTTACACGCTCTAATTGTTAACCCTCATTAGAAACCCCCTTTAGACCCTGACTTAGAAACAAGGAGTTATAGGGAATTCACTTTTACCCACCACATGTTCCAAGTTTGTCCATAGAGGATTGGTTCCAGGCTGCGCAATATATAGAAGAGCTTCCAACGTGCCGATCCTTCCCAACCTCCCGTCTGAATCACCCTCATCTCAGCCACGCTTAAAGCGTCGTAAACTACGATGTCAGATCGGTTATCCGAGGTTTGTCGCTGTACACTTAGCTTGCGACATCGGCAACTAAATCCCCCACCTAGCACAAAGTTCACCTGATACCTCTCCGTTCCCTCTAATGAGGAGAGGTTTGTAGGCTTTTGGTCTGACCGTGACCTCCCACAATCCCCAGTCTGAGGTTCGAGACATGGTCATCATCTACGACCCTTAAAATTCAAGTTGATATGATGAAATGGAGTAATTAATTACACTAATAAAAGAAATCATATTTATACTCCTTTGAAAGGAGGCCTAACAAAGGGAGCGAATACCTTCCTATCAATAGAGTTGTACAGTCCTGTGAGGCTATCGGTCCTAACAAATAAAGAAATCAAAAGTTAAAAATCGAACCTATTAATTCCTTAACACTATTCTAATGTACCTTTGGTCTAACAATATACTAGTTTTTAACCTTCTCATCATTTATTCCACTTCACATTCATACAAAAAAAAATTCAGTCACTGTGGGCATTCATTCTAAAGTTAAAAGCTGCTATACAAGCCAAAGTACTATAATTATCATCATCGATAGACCCTAATAATAAAAAACCTTTCAGGACAAATGTGAAATCAAATAAAATATACCTAATTAAAACAAATTGGGGACTAAAGCCCTACTTACTCAAATAAAGTGCCTCTTACAAACTCTAATATAAATTATCTATATTTAAGTAGATAAATAAGTCAAAATATGTTGATCGTCAACAATCAAATCTGAAATCTAACCTAACATTAAAACTGTGCTTCTATTAGTTTGAAAATCTTATTCTTATCTTGACACTTGATGTCTAAACAAGTGAATCATCAAAACTAGCACTTAAATTGGAGCGAATTGAACTTCAAGCATTTACCTCATTGCCAAACATGATAGATCTACAAGTGTTTGCCAACCCTACTTCCTATATAAGGTTATTGGCGTCTTCCCTTCCCTGCTATTCAGCTAAACTCTTTCTTTGGAATCATAGGGCTTTCAATACCCAACCCGCTCTGGAGTTTAACAACAGGGGCCACTTGTTATCCTTACTGCCTTACACACTCTCATTATAAATTCTCTTTGGGCTGCATCCTGGACATAAGGGATTACAGGGTGTCAAGTTTTAACCCAACGCGTATTCCGAGCCCGCCCATAGTGAATAGGTTATAAGCACAGCAGTTATCTAGTGCGTCTAAGTCCCTTTATCTAGTTTTAAAGTTGAACCAAAGTTCAGAACCCTAAACAAAAATAAAAAATAAACTGTTGAACTTAGTTCAATATTAGACCACATTGTGTTATTATAAACACACAACTAACAAAAAAAAAAAACTCCTAGATTTACTTTCTCACATTAAAGCTCAATGTAGCAAAAAAACTGAAAAAAAAAACCCTTTACAGTGACACTTAGAATCTAAAACCAAGGTTGTAGTTAAAAAAACTGAAAACACTTTAAGACCATATTCTAAGACCTTTAAATCACTTTCTAACACTTCACACTATGATCAAAATTTAACTAAAATTTAGTACACATTCTATAGATTTACTCATTGTCAGCCTGGGCATGACTTACACCCTGTGGGCTTCTTGACCCTGGTTGAACGACGTATTTCAAGGCCGCCTACATTGTCCTCAATTAGCCCATTCACTATCCCTAGTGGATTTCTTAAGAATGTCGTCTCTTGTGGTTCCTCTGGTTCTACAGGCCTAGGGGAATATATAGGATACGTTGGATGTACCCAGTGGTCTTCATCATTGATGACATCCTAACACTAAAATAAGGTTGTGAAAACTCTTTCCAACGATGAACTAACATTAAAACAGGTTGTGAAAACTCTTTAAAGATGACATACTATCATTAAAACAAGGTTGTGAAAACTCTTTTTCAACGATGAACTAACATTAAAGCAAGATTGTGAAACTCTTTAAAGATGACATCCCAACACTAAAATAAAGTGTTGTTAAAAAAAACTGAGTAACTCTTTAAAATTATATACCAACACTAAAACAAAATTTGTGGCCAAGAAAAAAAAACTAAAAACTCTTTAAGGAAATTCTGGCTTCTCAAAAAAAAAAAAGGAATACATATTTGTTATTTAGTATAACCTAACATTATAACTAATATGGACTTATACATATAGATTAATGCATACAGTTACTGAACTTTAGACAAATTAGCTTATACAAACTCCAGTGCATATTTTGTACTATTTACAAATATTGGCCTCTAGGCTAGAACAAATTATCCATTAACGCTACATGGTGAAGAGTCAAAAATCATTCTATCGAGGCAATAGTGCAGTCAACAACTACTCTTTAAACATTGAACGCACCTTCTCCTATCATCTTCCCACCGTCTTCCTACCAACCTTTATCTTCTATTTACAAACTCTTTATCAACTTTCCTGAATTCCTTCTCTTTCAACATCTTTTCGCATCTTTCTACAATTTTCTCTGTCGATTTTCGACATGCTTCAACATCTTCTTACCACATCTCTTTCCATCTCTTGCAACACTTCTTTCTGTCTCTCTTTCGACATCTTTCGATTTCTTTCTATCGATTTCCACCTTTTTCACCCCTTTCATCGTTTTCAACACTATCGACATCTTTCAACACCTTTTTTTATCACCTTTCTCGCATCTCTCTTCCATCGCTTTCATCACATTTCAACGTCTTTCCATCCTATCTCTTAACGCCATTCAATTCTCTTTCATCGCTTTTAACACATTTCAACGCCTTTTCCTCTTATCTCTTAATGCCATTCAACCCCCTTTCATAACCTTTCAACATCTTTCATCCCTCTGGAGTCTCCTCGAAACCCGTCATCGGGGAGCAAATCCCGATATTCACTAGTCTACTTTGATATCTCGGGAGTCCTTTCTGGGAATCTGCTCCTCCCCTGTCACTTCTTATCAAAGCTGACGACCTACCCTCCTATTTGCAAGCATGAAATTTCCTCCTAATTCTGTCTCCCCCTGGTCTCTCCCCCTTTCAAGAGATAAGCTTATCTAGGCGGTCTTAGAGATCCTGTCTAGACTGGTCAGTAAACACTTTACTGTCGTTAATGGGAATTTGACAAGTCACTCTTCTTTAGTATTGTCTCCCTCCATGCGAGATAGGGCAACCTTATCATGGAAAAGCAGAGATATATATGTACAAAAGTCGGCTGTCCTACAACTTTGCTGAACAATATCCCCTTCAAGAAATTATGCAAGCCTTTCACAGAATTGTAGGTTCTAGATGCTAACTATAACTCGGTATGATCTTATGAATATTGTACTCTGGTTGAATCAGACTATGCAATTTCTCTCGTCCCAAAGGGAAGTTCTTAACATTGTTGACAACTCTTAACTCACAGGGTGGTAGCTTACAGAATTAAGCCGTTTATCTAAGACATATTCATGCGGGTGAATGGAGCCCTTCTAGTAGGTCATAAGTGTTTATCTGGTAACAGTTGATCTAGGTAAATTTGTTGTCATGCGTCTTTACTTTATGCAACAGGAGATGCCGCTCCAAAGGACCTTAACATTAGGGTCGAAACTCGTTGCTCCTTTCAGAATGAAGTGGTTGTCAAAACATTGATGTGGGAGGAATCATACATTTGACCAGTGTATATCGTTGAATATAGACTATGCCGTCACTCTCATCGTCACCCAGATACTTTAGGGTGTTACTTGGTCTATTGGCTGTTACACGCGAATCCCGTCCGGCATTCAATAAGATATCAATGGTTTTCTTTGTCACGTCCAGGAGGCCATCCCTTATGCGACCAAATCAACTTTCTCCCGACTTATAATACCGTCTCATCGCGGTAATTGAAATTAACTGGAACCAAGTAGGAATCTTAATCTTGTATCTTCGTTAATTTTATTAGTTCAACTGTCTTCTCAATTTCTTCTTTAAACACTGGCCTGACACACTACACTTCTCCTAATCAGCAGCAACTACAATCAATCCCAATGAGAAGGCCACTTTAAGGCGTCAGTTTCTTGTTAAACTCATGTATGGTTCCCAAAAAAAAAACTTATATATACCACAGTGGTATCTGCTCCCACTGGCATTATTATCCAATATGGTATCCATTTATTTTATTTATTCAACTGTTATTAGTTGGATCGCTGTAATCCTTTTTCATCATTACTCCTAGACCCCCGCGCAAACATTGTCTTTGACGTGACTAAATTCCTTAAAGTTCTGCCTTTTTGAACACCCTGTTAGTTAGAATTGTCTTAATTAATCACTGGAGTTATCTGCGTTGAGCGGATTGAGCCTCCTTATCTAGATTTCCACTCTAACTCCAGGATCTAGACTGCCCAGACCTTTTACGAAAAAAAAACTATAGCTAAACACTATTGTCATTGAAAGAAACCACATATCTGATTCACGAGCGTAATCGGAGCTTGCCTCTATAAAACAAGATAATTATAAGAAATGTGAAATTTTACATATTGAATCAGCACCATCGAAATATCTCTCTCGTTTTCTCTAAGGGAAGTGGGTTTTATTAAAAGGAGATGCTCAAACCCATACCATCAGAATACCCATGACTTTTGTTGATATATATTCTCTTATATGTGCCACATGACAAAGCAATCCTTCTCCCGTTAGTGTTGAAATAGATGCTCAACTTGTCTTATAAGACTTCTAGAGAATCCTTACTGGATGAACATCCATTCCTGTGCCAAATTATAATAAAGAGAAGGCTAAATATATACGGGCTTAAATATCATCGTATCTGATTAGGTCTTCTGCTGGTGATTATTTATTGCAATTAGATGTTGATAATGATGTCTTTGTTTGTCCTTGTTCTAGGAAAGGTGCTTCGGGGAAGTGGACAGAATCGTTGGAAATTTCATTTAAAAAAAGGTAAATTCTTAATTAAGACATATTCAATTTTATCGTGACTGTACCGCCACGTAAACGACTATTGTAAATCATACTATATCGGGATAAAAAGGATGGCGAAATTCAACGACTTAAAGAAGCAAAACAAACTATTACTATGCTATCATAAAATTAATAGAAATACGCTTGTCTAATGTCGGGGGGGTTAAGTTTAAAATTGCATATTCATTGAAGTTAGCAAAATACAAATAGACAAAAAATGCTGCAGTTTTGCTCGTATAATGTCAGAGGTTAAATCTTAAAAAAGAAAATGCACATTCACCAAAGTTAGCAAAATAAATAACCAAAATACTGTTTTATTTCGTGGACACTACGTTTATACTAACTGTTACATATAAAAAAAAAGATCATTACATAAAATAAACTAAGATAGAGGTTTATGGGAAAGCATGACTAAACGCGTCTACAATTGAAAATCGAAGCGGACACTTAAGTCTGGATATTATGTTCGCATGAGGACATAAAATAAAGAAAAAAGTAAACAATTGAACTATCAGGAAAGGAGGACATATGCTTAAATATGGCTAGCGAAATTGCGTCTCTAACTTAACAAAATCTAAACATTCTCAGGATAAAATAAAAGATAGGAGGGATAAACAATCGTACTATCAAGTAAAAAAAAATTAGTATGCTATTAAACCTGTAGGATGAAATCACTTAGTAAAAATAAAAAAATAATTGGGAACATATATAAAATTAAACAAATCACATGACATATGCACATTTTCCTTTAAATTAGATAAGAAAATAAAGGCTTCAAATTTTTATATTTATATTGATAACGCTAAATATCGTAAAGATAAGAGAGAACTAATAGAATAATGGCATTAACAAAATTCAAAATACCTTCAGACTTATTGAGCAGAATCATTTTGTTGGATAAAATAATTGAAAAATAAAATTATTAAACCTTGATATATATATAATAAAATAAGTCGTATTGATCTTACAATTCAAAAGATAATGGCGAAAAACTAAAAGAAGATGAAATATTTAAGAGAGGTAGCAAAAACCGACCTTTTCAATTCAGATGCTGACAGTCAACTGACCCTTAGTTGTTTCCTTCTTCCCGCCTATAGTGTTCACATGTGTTTTACATGTGTGGTCCCCAGAATACCTCTATTTCCACCCCCCTTGCACATATGTTCCCCTCTTCACATATGTCCCTGAAGGGGGGGAAAGATTCTAAATTTGGGGCTTGTGGGAAATTCTCAGGTTTTGAGAAAGGCATTGTTTTTAGGCCTAAGTTCGCGTCCTAATACTTTTAAGAACCATATAAAAAATAACATTCAGAAAATAGACTAAAGCATGAGTTTTTCACTCGTAAAAACATTGTTTTTGATCCAATCCTCGCTTTAAAACATGAAACACACTAAAATGGACAAATTTTAGACATTAAACTTCTTTTTGAAAAACCAGCGACCTTCTTAAAAATAAAAATTTTAACTTATAACGGTTGTACGCCATTGTAACGTATATTTTTGGATATTAAACAAAGATCGCTTTAAAACATGAAAATACACTAAAATGGACAAATTAGACATTTAACATCTTTTTTGAAAAACCAGCGACCTTCTTGAAAATAAAAAAAATTTAACTTATAACGGTTGTACGCCATATTTTGGATATTAAACAAAGTTCGCTTTAAAACATGAAATACACTAAAATGAACTAAATTTAGACAACAAACATCTTTGTGGACAAAATGGAAAATATGACACACGTGCCCTGTATAGCGTAATTTTCAAAATTATGTAAAGGTAAGAGTTTTTTTCTATATACTAAAATTGCATAGAGAGAATTATATAAGGAAATGCATAAATATGACATGCGCTTTTATTTATTTATTCATTTTTTAGACCTAACGTATTTTTCACAATAAAATATGTAGTGATACTATTTTTTTTTATTATATACTAACAATTACCCAGCAAAATACATAAAGAAGTGCATAGATATGGCACGCGTTTTTATTTTTTAGCCCAAAGTATTTTTCAAAAATAAAGTATGTAGTGATACTAATTTTTTACTATATACTAACAATTACCCAGCAAAATACATAAAAAGTGCATAGATATGGCACGTGTTTTTATTTTTCAAGCCTAACGTATTTTTCAAAATATGTGGCAGAGACATGGATTTTTATCTCAGGATCGCGGGCTTACTTCCTGCAAATTACTTTGCAGTTTTCAGTAGTTTCTTGCCTCGCGGCGGGCGCCAAAATGTTGGATCATTTCTTTACAAGGTCCTATCGAGGACATCTCAACCTTATGCTTTGTCTCTTAGCTCAGCAACAACATTGTTTAGTTATATACCAACTTGGGCTAAAACTCAGATACACATGTAGGAGGATATAGCGAACACAAAAGGTCCATGTTTAATACATAATGTGCATTTTTGTTTTCAGGGTAAAGTATCACAAACACATCTTTAAAATAATAAATCAAGGGTTTTATTGTTATCTCAGTGGACCTTACAAATTTCATTTCATGGACAATTCTACATGGACAAAAAAAATTTGTTTAAGGATTTCAAGCAAGGATGAATTTTTTTTTTACCTATTAAAACCATAAATATGCCTCTCTCAACATATAAGCGTGCCATAATTTACAAACATACCAAAAAAATAGTGGAACATGAGCCTTTGTTCTACCTTGGTAGATTTTCTTACAAACTTTCGTTTGTAGGCAGTACTACCTGAACATAAAATCTATTTTCTTTATCAGACTCTAAGACTAAATACAAAAACAAAATATGAAATTTTCCTACCTATTAAAATAAGCTATAAATATGCCTCTTTAACATATTAAATATGCCCTAAATTAATAGAGAAGATGTTAACATACCATTTCTCCCCGGATGTCAGCGCTCTCTCAGGATCGACCCCTTCGTTCGCCTCCCTCCCGCTCAAAAAACTAACCGTTATCTTTCCAAACAGCGCCCCCCAAGGCCAATCGTCATCTTCCTACAGAGTATATATAAAAAAAGAAATTAATATTCTTAGAATATAATTAAATATTAAAATAATATTATTATTTTTAAAAGAGAAAATTTTGAAATAATAAATATAAATGCTTATCCTCTTTGAGAAATTTATAATAATTTCTTCTTCAAGAAAATTTAAACAACTAGACACACCCATTTTATCTAGATATGTGTGTGATCGATTTTATTCTTTTTAGAATAAAATAAATAATAAAGGTAAAATTATATTATCTTTCTTATCAATAGATAATTTGAATTAGTAAAAAAATTAATAAAATCTAACATGTTTGCCCTTTGAGAAATTTACATAATAATTTCTTCTTTAAGAAATTTTAAAATAAGGAAATATGTCCAATCTATCTGGATATGCCAGTAATTGGCTTTTATTCATTTTTAGAATGAAGAAAATAAATTTAGGAAATTTTTGAAATGATAATATAACCCTTCTGGACGTTTCATATTGTATAAGAAAAAAAAAGGTGATTGGCTTAGTTAACATATGCACATATGTACATAGTTTGTATATCCTCCGCTGGACCTCTCTGCAATGGGCTTCGGGATCCTTGGGCAGGACCCGTGTCATCTCCAGCTGGGTGTCTTCCCCGGCTTCTGGTCTTTAAAGGCATATGTGTCATCTCCAGCTGGGCATCTTCCCCGGCTTCTGGTCTTTAAAGGCATATGTGTCATCTCCACCTTTCTGGACTTTAAAAGCATAGGTGTCATCTCTAGCTGGGCGTCTTCCCCGGCTTCTGGTCTTTAAAGGCATTGTTGAGATTCCTCGTTGGGGAATTCTCCATCTTTCTACAGCGGGTTTTGGAATACACGCCCAGGGTTGCTTCCAGTTCTTCATTTTCCAATCCGCCTCGTTGTTGTCCTTCTGTGGGGGGTTGGCCGGCATCTCGGCCACGGTACCACCAGTGTCACCTCCGATTTGAGCGTCCTTCCCTGTTTTGAACTTTAGAGCACCGTCGGCCATCATTGTGGGATCTCCATCTGGACACCAAACACTTCGGCAAGACACTGTGCATATATGATGTAAATGTTTACATCTTTGTTGGGACTGTTTTTGTGAAAATCTGGCCCAACAATGCTTCTTTTCAAGCCTGAATCAATTTTTGCATTTCTTTATCTCTTGAAATCTTCGTATGCTTTTTCTTTTCAATCATGTCCGGCTCACCAATGTGGTGTGTCGATTTATTAATCCAGCGATGGCTCAGAAAGTCTCTCAAATTTAGTGTTTTATTGGAATTTCTTCTTATTTGATACATTTATATGGGAAGACAAAAAGGACTACACCTTGGAATGCACATCTGGTCCTCTCTGGATTCCTCCGCTGTGCCGCCCTGGCGCAGCGGTCGTCGTCTCCTGATTTATGGCGCCGCTTGTTTATTTTTCTTGACGGCGGGGTGCGGCATCCAGCAGGCTCCCACATAATCTAAATTGAAAAAGAATAATTAATTTAAAAATTCTTAGGGATTATAGAACCAATTTATAAATTAATTTAAAAATTAGTTAATAAATAATTCTGATGAATTATTTAAAATCTACTTCTACTATTAAACAAAAATTGCCTAGGCCAACATAAAAAATATTTACATAAAAGAACAAAATAAGGCATGCATAAGAAAATTGGATGGTGCAATTCGACGTTCCTCAGGCCATTAAAATTCTTCCCAGGCTGTAGGATGAATCATTCACTGGACACTCTTTCAGGCCACATGACAAATCAGCGCATGATGTTCTAGTGGTCTGCAGAATCCAGTCAAAGGGTATCCTGCACATCCAAAATCCAGCCGAGAACCTTGTTTCCTCAAATTCACACTTATAATGTTTTCATTGTTGGGTCTGAGTCCAAAATGGACCCAACAGTTTCTTGAAAAAAATAATTGTGCTAGCGATGGAATATTATTTATTGATATATCCCTGTAAATCAGTAGCGCCAGGTAAGGGACTGATCTCTGAGCCTGACACTTCTTCAACACATTTTTTTATGGTTTTAATTTGACATTCAGCTACTCCATTAGCTTTATGATGGTAGGGGCTTGAGAATATCTGTTTAATCCCCAATCTTTGCAGAAATTGGTCAAACTTCTGAATGAAATGGAGGTTGAATAACTAATACTAATATTTTTTAAATTTGTGTTTCTATTTAAAAAATCCATATATTTCTTTTAAAGATTATTATTTAGTCATTTAAAAAAATTGGTTTTGAAAATTGATATAAAGTTTTTTTTTTTATCAATAATTGGTAACACTGTCATCACATGATTTAGGAAAACAAAAATTATTTTTCTTTATAATTACTTCCTATTTTTGGAATAGATTCTTAATTTTGAAAATAAAAAATGAAGAAAAAGGTAAACTCAAGCACGTTTTATTATTTAATAACGCATAAGAACTTTGTTTAACCATACAATTTCTAATATTTTTTACCATGTATTTTAAAACTATCTACCCTCAGAGAATGAGAAACCATATCTTTAAAAAAAAACATTTTCTTAAGCAAAAACCAAATAAAATTTGGATAAACTTCCATTTATCATTTAATGAAAGTTCAACATTATTTTAATTCTTATTTTTATTTATAATTACAGCCCAGTAAATTCATAAATATGTCATAAATATGTTGATGTTAAAATATAAGCACTTCTATTTACACGTCAATATTTATAGCCGAAGGTGAAAATTGCCTCATACAGTAGGTCATTTAAAACGTAACAATATGTATTGAACACACTTTTATGTCATCAAGTTGACAGTGCTAACAAGATATAATGCTGTGACAAAAAAAAAAAAAAGAAATAATTCTGTGTACATACAAAATTGCCTTAACCCAATTGCTTTTTTAAATATAGTTAATCATGCTAACCTTTTATAGGGAACTTCACTCAAAAAATGAAATAGAAATTCATATTAAAAACTTTTTAAAATAAAATATTAAAAGAGAAGCGTGTTTGGCTGTTTGAAAAAAAAACTGCTACTTTTTAAAAAATCTTTTAAACACAAGGTAATAAGGCAAATCCAAATGGGTAAATAGTAGTAACATTTTGGTAACAACTTTTTAACCATCATCAAACAAAAGTACTAAATAAGAAAAATATCACAGCATGTTTTTAAATAGTACTAATAAGAAATTTCTCCTTTATGGTTTTATTAGATGATAAAAAAGAAGAGAAAAAAGTTTCTTTAATAAACGTATTCGATACTAAACGTATCGAACTTTTTTCTCTTCTTTTTTATCATCTAATGTTTTTAAATAGTTACTGTTATGAAAAATAGTACAAAAGTGAATTTGTACTTGGATCAGGGGAATAAATTAAGAAAAAGGCATCGACTGATCGTGCAACTAAAAGCTGCTGATGGCTTAAGCCATCTATCAGAATAAATATCAATTAATTGATGATTTTTAATTAAAACAGAATATTCCAAATACAGTCAAATCTCTTTAATTCAACACCCCAAGGGATCAGAGCTTTCGGTTGAATTAAAGGAAGTATTGAATTAAGGTTAGATGATTAGCTAATCATCTAACTCACTAAAATAATATTTTTTTAAAAATTGCCTTGTAATATGTAACCATTGTGTGTGTAATTTTTTGTATTCTTTTTTATTTTCATGATTAACTTTTAGTATCAGGAACAAAATGGCAATAATACATATTTTTGAAACATAAATAATCACAAATAATATTTTATTCTAATTGAAGAATATAGCATTTGAAAGAAAATAAATATGGAAAATAAAAATAAAATTTTAAAATATTATTTAAAAATAATCATGAAGATCTTTTTAAAATTCCTTTATAGATGTCTGTTTTTGAACTGAAATCTTATTCAGGATGTATTCCAGATGGTCCAGTTTTAAAAGACATGCAAGTCTTTCTTCCTCTTGAATGTGTTTTAAATAACAAAGAGATTTTATTGTATTAAAGGCATTCACTGCTGCTGCCGGTGTTATTGATTTTGTGTTTAAATCTTTTATAATAACATGGAAATGGAATATTTTGGTTGAATTAAAGGAAGTGTTGAATTAAGGTTAAATGATTAGCTAATCATCTAAACTCACTAAAATAATATATTTTTAAAAATTGCTTTGTAATATAAATTGATCATATTAATTGAAACCATTGTGTGTGTAATTTTTTGTATTATTTTTTATCATATCTTTCATGACGGAGGGATACCTTTTAGGGGATTTTCCTTTCCCGGTTGTAAGACTACTCGCACAAGTTAGAATACTTTCAAGTTTTTTTAGAGAAAACCACACCAAGATGCTCTGCGGTGAGGACCCGATTTGTACCTTCTGTAATTCAAAACTAAAAAATGAAATCACTCACTATATTTTTGATTGCTCTGCTCTGAAAGAAGAACCCTTATGCACAAAACTGGGCTACACTGTGCTTCACTCCCATCAATAATTGACAATATGACACAGAATAAGTGTATTGCTACGGCGTTTTATGGTTTCCACAAGTCCATATCTCAGAAGAAGGCCAAGTGACACTCACTCCTCACTTTCTTACTGCTACTCTTTTTGTGTTGTTTTTCTTGCTTCCCTCTTTCTTGTTTTTTTTTTTCTTTTTCTTCTGTCTATATCATTGTTTCCTTTGTCTCACTGCTTTGTTCTTATGCATACCTCTGGTGAATCCTGTATAGGGTCAGTGACCCTAAATAAAGGCTTTTTGTTGTTGTTGTATTATTTTTTATTTTCATGATTAACTTTTAGTATCAGGGACAAAATGGCAATAATACATATTTTTGAAACATGAATAATTACAAATAATATTTTATTCTAATTGAAGAATATAGCAGTTGAAAGGAAAAAAAAAAAATGGATAATGAAAATAAAATAAAAAGAATCATGGAATTTTTTAATGTATTCCTTTATGTCTGTTTTTGCACTGAAATCCGATTCAGGATGTATTCCAGCTGGTCGTTTTGAAAAAAAACATGCATGCCTTTCTTCCTCTGAAATGTCTTTTAATAAATAAATTTTAATGTATTAAAGACATCCACTGCTGCTGCAGGTGTTATTGATTTTGTGTTTAATTCTTTTATAATAACATGGAAATGGAATATTGAAATAAAATGTTATCATAATCATTGTGGCTACATTTTATGAATATTTATTTATTTAAAAGGAAATTATTTGTAAATTTTAAAATAACTAAAATATTTCAATGTTGAAAATTAAAAAGAAAATAATATTATTAATTAGCGCACAATGCCTAAATTCCTGTGTAAAAAAAAAACAATAACACTTCCGACATTGCTCAAAGGCACTGCAAAGTGAAACTTAAACTAACCAGAAACCAAAAGGGCACAGGCGCGATTCTATCAGCGACCGCCGATTGTCGCCGCCGTCGTAATACCTTTTTAGTGGTAAAGTTGTATATAAAAAAAATTCAACTGTCGAAATTCTAATTTTAAAATGGTCGAACTATCGGAAGTGTCGTATTATCGATACTGTCTAATTACAGTTTGTTATTTGAGAGGCCGGAGGTTGGGTCATCAGAAAATTGTTGAATTGAGGTAGAATGTCGAATTAATGAGGTTATACTGTTCTTGTTTCATGGTTTTTCAAGATGCCCCAAATACCAGCTTTTTTGGTCATTGAGGTACAGCTTGCACCACGCTTGCAAGGGCCAACAGCTCGAAACACGTATGTAGTTAGCTTTTTTTGATTAATCAAGAAATATTTGCCAATTCTGGAATAATTAAAAATCAACGGTTAGTTGATATTCATTTCAATAGATGGTGCAAACCTTCAGCAGCCTCCAATGCACGATCAGGAGATGCCTTTTTTCTTAGTTAATGTTATGTAAACAGTTTTACAGTTGGGTAAACAAGATAGCAAATAAGGAGAAAATAGTTTTATAAGAATCCTAAAATATTTTTTTCAGAATTATAAAAGTAGAAAAATTCCTATTTATATATATTTGTAAAATTTCTTACAAACTTTTGGTTTATAAATGATTATGTGATGAATATGGCTTCCTGGATTTTGTCATTTAGGTTTTTAATCTAAGTATTATTTCATATATCCGGTTCATGTCTTCTATTTTTCTGTCTATCAACTTGATGGGATTAATTCTTTTTGGATGTTGTTAATATCAATATTTCTTTTAACTGTATCACTAATGAGTGCAAAAGTGCAACAAATGGATTTATTGTTATCTATACTTACATAGAGTAATTGATAGCAGGACATAAGATTATTGAAAGTATCCAAAATATTTTGTTCACTTCCCTGATTAACAAATAAAATGGAGTCATCCACAAATCTTTTGACATTTGTAAGTTAATTTAGAGCTTTGTTTTTTAATTGGGCTATAGTGATACCATCTGCATTTAGTGATATTAAACTTCCCATTGTTGTGCTGTTCATTTAGAGTTATATGTGATCATAAATAAAATGTTGTTTTGAACTAAATTATATTCCAATTAAAAATTCTGATTTTGGCAAATTATTTGTTTCTCTCTTTTATCATATGGTTCAATGTATCCATAATTGTAGGTATTGGGATAGAAGTAAATATGGATTCAATATCTAATGAATTAATTCTTTGATTTCCATTAAGCTCTATGTCAATATTATTGTTACATCATACCCAGACACTGTTCATGTTCTTTGTCTAATCAGGATGCCACAAAGATACACACGTGAGTTTGAAGGGATGCAGCAAAAGTTATCACTTTATTATACGTGGCATTAAACAGAAGAGGTATAATCAGTGGGACTTGCCTTCAACCTCCTCATCAGAAAAATCCTTGGCGCCGTGGATGTTACTCTTGTCAAATGTTCCGTTCCACACTGCACACGTCCAGCCTGGACTATACTGCCATGTCAGGCTCACCGCTGTATCAGCTTCTTCTGCACTAGCTGGACTCCCTGTCCACTGCCCACCCCACTGGAATCTTTCTATCAACACTTCCTTGTGGAGTGGGGTCTGCATACTTTCTTTACTGGCTTGCCCACTCTTTTGACTCTCTTCTTTAACGCTTCACTGCCGTTCTTCTATAATGTTGTGCATCATAATTTTCAACTAGGTTAAAAGCCTATAATTAATATATTTGTTTTTCCTCTACTGGTATTCAATTTATTTTTGAAGTATTTTGTTGAATCATTTTGTAGAGGAGAATAGGTGCCATTATTATCCAGTAATAATTTTTTGTTTATAGTCTTTTGTTCATTATAATAATTCCTTTTTCTTTGCCATATTTTGTTATTAAATATTTTAATTATAATTTTTTAAATATCAATCTAAAAAAATTAAAGATACTAGACCATATAAGAAAAATTACTTTGTGAGGCAATTTAAAGAAATTTTTTCATTCAAAAGTGATGTAAACAATGAGGGGGCAAGAATAGGCCATGAGCAATAGGCCTGCATCTACCTGCTTGATCAGCCAATGAGTTCTTGCCCGCCCGGCTCACATGTACCAATGATAAGATACCCTGCCAACAGACTCCCATGAACTTAAACAAGATTCAGGAAGCAATATTATATAACTCTTGATGCACACTTGACCATCACAACCTTATTTTCATAGATATTTGGCAAATGTCTTCTCAACACCTAACTCCTAAAAGAAGATCTATGTTCATCTATTGGCTTATCACTTTTAATAAGTCTTTTATTGTATTTGGAAATAATGTAGGGTCAATGGTGCATTTCTCCCCTAAAGCAGATTAATCTGATAAATAAATTGTATATGGCTTAAGCAAATTTTAGTATGTTAACTTTCCAGTTAGTTTCAAAACTTTCAGCTGGGAGAATAATAATTTTAGATATATATACAAGGTCCACAGAAATCCCATAGTCTAGGTGCAACTTTTAGAATTTAGGATCAATGAGGAAGTCAGCAGCTCTGACATATAGTTGCTTGATATGTCATCATGGCAATATCTAGTGATAGGATAGAGTCCCTTGGCAGAGCTGACTGCTACAAGGCGCGTCTCCAAGTGGCGGGTAGGGGAAGGACATGAAGGCCAGCGGCAAAACAAACAGAATAACTGACGAATAAGCAGTTCTGGTCCAACAGCAGCATTGTTAGATATCAATTTTTGGCAGGGATTGAATCCTAAATTGGACAATATTTTCTGAGGAAAAAATTAATGGCCCCGAATTCTTTAAAATAGTTAGAAAAGGAGAAAGACCTCTTTAGCCCTTAAGTACTCACGCGGGGTGTATCACACCCCAAGCTATCACTTTACTTTTGAAAAATCATTAAATCCTTAAACAAAAACTTCTAATTTTTTAATAGCGTAATATTTCAATGTGGTGAATAGACACGTCAAATTTCATCAAAATTAATAATAAAAATAATATATATACAGTAAAACCCCGCTAATACGAACCCTGGATATAGCGAACCTTCCCTTATAACCAACCCACGGCGATTCCCAATTCCATTCCATTGAAAATACCATCGTTATAACGAACTTTGCGATTTTTAAAATAACGAACTACCCCTATAACGAACCTATTTTCGGTCCCAAAATGATGAAATCTATTAACCCTTAACTGGACGGGTGGATTTTTCTTACGTAACTGGACGGGTTGGGTAGATTCAACCCACTTATGTAACTTTATGAAATAAGCGCTAAATAATGATTGAAATCAATATTTAAAAAAATATTTAATTAATATATAGTTAATATACAGATTTTGACTTTTAAAAATTCTGAATGGAATCTATTTACAGTTTTCAAAAATTATAAAGAAATGTTATTGCAAACGCTTAGTTGACATACAGAGTGAAGGATTTTTATTTTTTACTGCGCTTTTTGATGGACATTTGTAGCACCTTTTTTTGGAGTATCAGATTGTTGTGGCATCGTAGATTCACTTGGTTTACTTGAACCATCATTTTTCTTGAATTGTCCTCTGTAATTCCAGTGGGAGAGAATTGAGATTACGTGTGGCCAGGTGTTCATCAGTCAATGCTCTCCCAAGATCAACAATAAAATGACTCCTTTCTTTTTTACCTTTTTTATCAATCTGATTACCGATTTTCTTTTTTCTTTCTTTCTTTTTTTTTTTTTTGGAACATTGGAGATTAAAGTGGTTGTTCCAGAGAAACCAAAAATAGAGGTTCCTGATTCTCTATTAGGGTGCGGTTGAAATTGTGGTGAATCTAAGGTTTGTTCTTTCTCATCGTTCCCAAATATGTAAGGCCATGTTCTTTCAACTTATAAACTAATTCTACTGAAGTAAATCAATTGTCTGCTGGAATATTTCTTCCAAAGTGTGGTCGACTAATCTCTAAAACATATATATATATTTTGGGTTGGCAGGGATAGTTCTCTCTGTTGACTTGATTGTTTATTCTACTTATCCAAAGAAAGAAGTGTTATTTTATAAAAAGGAAGCTAAAAATAGTGGAAGATAGAGACTCAAGTATGAGCCACGAGCTAACACAGACATGAAAAATTCTCACGCTTCTGGACGGGCTGGGCGGAATCCGCCCACACATGCAAATTTAACCCCCCTCCCAAAACTGAAATTTATAAACGATGGATGGAAAATGTTTGTCTCACTGTAAAATTAGAATACATGAAAGCTGGTAGCTCTAGTTAAATGAAAAAAATATTTTTTTCCTATATTAAATTTACGCATGGGCAGAATCTACCCAACCCGTCCAGTTAAGGGTTAAAAATACTATGCTTATAACAAACTTAAAATGTGATTTAAAAAAAATTAAAACAACAAAATTTTAAGCATGTTTCAGCTCACGAATCGCGATTTAAAAACAAAAAATTAGCGGCATTGTTTGTTTTCATTTCCATTCTATTTTTGCAGTATGTTGTATAAATTTTTGCACATTATACTTTTATTTAATAGAATATCTTTGCATTCGAAAATTTTGAAATAGGAAAAAAAAATATACAAATGGCTTCCAAAATAAAGAAAAGAAACAAAGAATGGCGTTCTAAAAAAAAAAAACAGTGGCAGCATGCCCTTTTAGAATTGTTCTATATCAAGTTTAACCTAGGCTAAAAAATAATTCCAAATAAATTTAACCCGTAATTACTGGCGTTCGGCTTGAAAGGCCATGTGAAAATTAAAAATGTTTGCGAAATTTTCAAAATGCAATATTTTTCATCAAAATTTTAGGTAGCTTAATAAAATGCATTTATTTGAAGAACTTTTCATTTTAAGAGAAGTCTATTTTGTATATCTCGAGTTATTAAATCAAACGGCCTTTAAAGCCGAGCGCCAGTAATTACGTCACTGGGAATTTTAGCGCCCCTATTATTGGCCGTTTCACTTTTAGTTTTATAGACGTTCAAACGCAACAAATAAGTTGAGCATTCGTTTTTTTATTACTCTTGCTTCAATTATATGCATTCTAAATTGTGTTTTGCGATTGTAATTTTGTATAATATAATAGAAGTTCGGTTCCACTTTTGGTTTTTCAAAAAACAAAAATTTGGTACCCTATGTCCCTAAAATTGGAAAATCTGTTATATTACTCTCCACAATGCATTCGACCACAACAATTGATCAAGAAACTGCTGAACAATAAAAGCCCGAGATAATCACATTTTATAATATGACCAAAGGTGGTGTAGATGTAGTTGATCAGAAATGTATTCAGTTGGAAGAAGAACCAAAAGATGGCCCCTGTGTTTATTTTTCAACTTTTTGGATGTGGTTGCAATAAATTCAGCAGTAATTTATAAGGCTGTCAAGCAAGACGGTGGAATGGCTCGAAAAGATTTTATAAAGCAGCTTGCTCTACAACTAATGAGAGATGCCTTGAATATGAGAAATCAAGCCAAAAATTTGTCAAGAGATCTGCAAGTATTAATTCAGAAGCATGCTGGAACTTCATCACTTGAGGTAGGCAAATATTTATTTGATATTCAAACGAAATATCAATAATATGTGTTATCTAGGAATCCACAAGCGGCAGTCATTGGTCCAAAAAACGCAAAAGATGCTACCTATGTAAAAAATATCGTCGAACTCAAATGCAATTCAAAAAATGCAAAGAACCAATCTGCAAAGATCATTCTATTGAAATATGCTTGAATTGTGCACCTAATCTTGAATAAAATATTTTAGATAAAATTTTTTAGAATATATATAGAATATTTTAGATAGAAAGAGTTTCTTGTACATTTTCATTTAATTTTGTTTAGAGGTCTGTTTATTTGAAAAAAACAAAATATTTATTCTTTGGAAATTATGTGTATACGTTTAATTTCTTTTTATTTTATAAATAACATGGTTTATTATTGATTTTAAAAGACGGCCTGAGAGGCCGAACGCCAGTAATTGTGTAAGGAAAATAGGCGCCAGTAACTAAGGGTTAAAGCCAGAAATGGTTAGAATAACAAGTTAAAAATAAAATTTAATCTATACTTCAGATGAATATGTGGAAACTGAAATTGGAAGAATAAGAAAAACAAAACAATGCCCCGTGTCTCATGGGCCACAAACAAATCGACTTATAAATTCTCAAAAACTACCACTACAGTTCTATTTTTAGAACGGAAGCCTTTTTAGGTATATGACTTATTCAGGGTTCGCGGATATTTCCCCGGCCGGCCGTTTTATTACCGTATTTTGTGTTTGTAAATTGGCGTTTTTTATTCGCAATTTTACCGATCGCGCTATCGTATTAACATGTTTCGTCTCCGATTTTTCTGAATTGGATACTTTTGATTCATTTTCAATTGAATCAGAATACACAGAGCTTTATTCCTTTGATGGAAATAACGATAATTTAAGAAAATTATGATTTTTTCAAATTTTATTTTTCACTTTCAAACACCAAGGTATTAGAGGCATTTTTTTCAACTAAATTTATTATTATATTATCTGAGAAAGATGTTCTAAAATACTCTATTAATTATATATTCAAAAGGTATGAGTTTTGCCTAGGGGATTTCCCTTAATTTTTAAATTATACATAGAGGCTTATATATAATCTGTGAAAAAATAGCACAAATGTAACATTGTACTGGGATAAGGTGCATAAATTAAGAAAAAGGCATCTCCTTATCGTGCAACTGAAAGTTGCTGATGGCTGGCGCCATCTATCGGAATAAATATCAACTATTCTCGTTGATTTTTAATTATTCCAGAATTGGCCAAATACCCATTCTTGATTAATCAGAAAAGCTAACCACGGACGCGTTTCGGGCTGTTGGCCCTCATCAGCGTGGTGCAAGCTGTACCTCAACGACCAAAAAATTGGTCATTAAGGCATCCTGAAAAATCATGAAATGGGTAGTTAAGGCCAGAATTGCGTGAGGACGCTACACAATGTGAAAAAATAGCACAAATGTAACATTGTACTGGGATAAGGTGCATAAATTAAGAAAAAGGCATCTCCTTATCGTGCAACTGAAAGTTGCTGATGGCTGGCGCCATCTATCGGAATAAATATCAACTATTCTCGTTGATTTTTAATTATTCCAGAATTGGCCAAATACCCATTCTTGATTAATCAAGAAAAGCTAACCACGGACGCGTTTCGGGCTGTTGGCCCTCATCAGCGTGGTGCGTGACTTCTTTTGATATTCAGCATTACTGTAAAGAAATATGTCAATTTAGGGAATTAAAACAAAGTGAACATCATTAAGTGGCTGCCTTTTCCAGTGTGTGTGTCTGTTTTTTAATTATATGGTCTAAAAATTTAGAAAAGTAAAAAAAAAAATAGCCAAACCGTGGCTATAGTGAACCAAAAGCTCTGTCCCATTTATGTTCACTATAGAGAGGTTTTACTGTATATATATTTTATTTTTATTGTCAGAATGGCGTGTATCACACCCCGCGCGAGTACTAATGTAACAAAGTTTTGCAATCAGCCCGATTTTGACACTGCTGAATTCTCACGTAACATACCTTGTTTACAGCATGAATCATTTATCCTATATTATAATGGATAGCTTATTCCTTTTAGAGGGAAATGCAATTTTCGCCAATACATACCAAGCAAACCTGCAAGATACAGCTTGAAAATGTACCTACTGTGTGATGCACGCACATTCTATACTGTGAATATAAAGTCTTATGTTGTTAACAATCTTGGGCCATTTTATAAATCCAATACTCCTGATGATGTTGTCGAAACAAAATATTACCACTTGTAACTGGATACAAGTTTCCCACTAGCTCAAAGTTTGTTGACTGAACATAACTTGACCTTCACGGGAACCTGGAAAAATAATAATAAAAGGAAATTCCTATAGTTTTTACCCAACAGGAATAGACCTCTCTGCTCTTCTCTTTTTGGCTTCAATGAAATTACAACTATTGTATCATATGTCCCCAAGAAATAAAAAAATCAGGTATCCTGTTGTCAACAATGCACTCAACAAAAACAATTGACAATAACAGGAGATAAAATGAAGCCAGAAATAATCACTTTTTATAACCAAACCAAGGTAGGCATTAATGTTGTTGACCAAATGTCGGGGACCTACAGTGTAGGACGACGCACAAGAAGATGGCCTCTGTGTGTTTTCTTTGATCTCGTCAAATAAATGCACAAGTTCTTTATAAATCAAATCACCCTCAAGAAGAGCCCATAAAAAGACACCTCTTTTTGGAAAAGATTGGACTGAGTTTGATGGAAAATCATATCAAAGAAGGGCTTTGCATTGTGTCACTACCTAAAGACATAAAACAAGCTCTTCTAAGGATAATTGGAGTGGCAAGTGAACAAACATTAAGTTATATGAAATGTTATTTATACAAATATAAATAAGCATTCTAAATTTTATGATGTTTTTATTAGGAACCAGGACCACCTTCAAAAAAGCAAAAGCGATCTTTGTGACCGATCTGAGGATAGGAAAACAAGGACTACTTGCAAAAGTTGCAAAAGAAATATACAACAACAACAACAACAGCTTTATTAGGACATTTCCGCCCTGTAAGGACTCGGCATACATTATTTTCATGAAGAAAGGGGGAAAAAAAAACATAAACAAAGGAGAGAAAGGAAAATGAAAAGGAAATCAAAGTATTCAACATAACACTATACAAATTAACTATGGATGGAAATTGTTCTGTAATTTTAGTTCTTAGAGATTACCTTGTTCTCTAACGCTTTATTAAAATGAAACAACTCTATCGCTATATATTTTTCCTCTGACATTATTCTGATTAGCTGAACTGGGTTATGTAGACTTGGATAATGTTCTTTAAGATCTTATTCCGTTCCTCGTTAACAATAGTGCATTCAGAGATGTATTGGGTCATTTCTTCTATGCTTTCAGTTTTGCAGAATTTACAAATTACATCTTCCTTTTTAATTATTTGAATGTGACTTTCTCTTAGTAAAGTCTAAGTGATTCTTGTTTGGGTAATGTAACCTTTTATGTCTAATGATAGGTTCCAGGATAAAAATTGTTCAGGTATTAAATACTTATATACTAATTTATAATTAGAATATAATCTTGTATGATCCATTTTTGCTAAGTACTGCTGAATTAATTGTTCAGTTTTTGTACGAAAAATCCCTGGTAATTAGTTTTGAATGGTCTCATAGTCGATAGCATTGTTTGTCCAGGCAAGGCCGCATTGGTGATAAATTGCTAAAATAGTCCTGTAGAGTCCAATAGGTTTTCCTGTATTTATAGATATTTCTCTTAACCTATTCCAGCATATCTTGGGAAACCTATGGTTACCCTATCTTTGTAAAAGAAATATCTGCAATAATCATTCCATCATTATGTGTTGAATGCTTTGAAAATTAATGGAAAAAAAAAAAGATTTTGTGATTAATGTATAGGAATTAAAATTGTAAAAGCATATAGAATTTATATACATCAAGTTTTTGTACTTTTTATTTTGATGGAAAAATTATATAATTTATTATCATTTAATCAATACACATTCTTTTCTGTATGCTTTGATTCTATTACTTATAATCTATATATATATAAAAATGAATGTATGTGTGTCTGTTTGTTTGTTTGTCCTTTATGCCTGACCAAACCACTCATTGGATCGCCATGAAACTTTGGGAAGTTATTTAGTATAGTACTGGGAAGGTTTCTAGCAAATAAAATTTTTGAAATAACTTTTCGCCTAGAAATAATCAAGATAAATATTCTAATTTATCTGTTATAATTCAACAATCTGCTCTAAATATTATCATGATGATACGATGATTTTGTAATGTAGAAAATTAGGAAAGACAAAATTCAGGATGACACGGCAATTTATTTGAGACAAGAATAATGATACAATTCAAAGGCAAGATACTATTCCTTTAACTTCCAATTACCGAGGGAACCAATTAATATTGATTTTATTCAACTTATCGAGTATTTTTCAAGGGACCGGGAAAAAATGTTCACTTTATCGAGAGATTCGTTAAACAAACCTTTACTCGGGTAAAACCCGGGCGAAGCCGGGTACATCCATACAAGAATAATGATACAATTCCAAGGCAAGATACTATTCCTTTAACTTCCAATTACCGAGGGAACCAATTAATATTGATTTTATTCAACTTATCGAGTATTTTTCAAGGGACCGGGAAAAAATGTTCACTTTATCGAGAGATTCGTTAAACAAACCTTTACTCGGGTAAAACCCGGGCGAAGCCGGGTACATCCATACAAGAATAATGATACAATTCCAAGGCAAGATACTATTCCTTTTACTTCCAATTACCGAGGGAACCAATTAATATTGATTTTATTTAACTTATCGAGTATTTTTCAAGGGACTGGGAAAAAAATGTTCACTTTATCGAGAGATTCGTTAGACAAACTTTTACTCGGGTAAAACCCGGGCGAAGCCGGGTACGTCCGCTAGTATAATGTAACAAAAAATGGCCAGAGTACTTAAGGGTTAAAAATCCTAAGTTCAACTAACCCGGTTGATAGAACTCAGAAAGGGTTCCTCTCCAGGGATATTGAGGAGCTGCGTCTGTACTCATGTTAGACTCGGCAGAAAAGGCTTCCATGTTAGGAATGTTCTCAAATTACAGGCAAAGTCAGACTTTCACCAAGGGGCGCCTGGATCATGGTGCCATGATCAACAAAAGTTGCACCCCTACACCCCCACATTCCATGAGATCATAAACTCATGGAATTTATGTAATCTTTACACAAGGGGATGAGAAACAGGATACGGGTGTAGTATCTTGTTGCTTGTACACACAGCAAGTTATATTTATTGTGTAGGATTCATAGAGTTAACCCCTGGTATTAGGTTTGCCACTGATGAGCCAATCCTTCCCAAAAACCTTCCATTCTGTGTTTATGTGATTTTGTCTTATTGGTCAGTCCCATGGCCGAGTGGCACCTTTGCTGATCTATCTCAGGTCTACATGACACTAGGGGAGGTCCATGTTGTATTTTCTCCCAAGGAAGTTTCCTGTCGCAGGAATCCTGTGTGACATGGTCCACACAAACACATCTTTATAACTTTTAGTAGGATTCTTTCTCCTTCCCCATCTATCCTGAGAAGTTTAGATTTGTGGTCATTATATAAAAATATATATATTTTAGAAAAATGAATGTTTTAATTTGGTTGTGTTCCACAATATCTGATCTATCCTGAAGAAATTTTGCCACTAGATGGTCTGGAAGGAGTCACAGTTTCAACTTTGATATCAGCCTAATTTTCATATTCTCTGTGAGCAGAAAATGATTATAATAATGACATTTTGATGATTTATCTATATCTTAATATATTTTTTGGAAATTTATATATAGCCAATCAGCATTGACTTCATTATCCGATCAGCATGCAGAGTTTTTTTTAGCCCAATAGCTGCATTGTGAAACTGTTTTATATTAGTTTGTGGGTTTGATTCTTGGAAAGATATATTTTTTGACACTATTAAATATTATATCATTCCATCTATACTTTTAAAGAACAAATTTATTTCTCAAAGTTATAAATTATGATTTTTTTTTTATATTAGGTTTCTTTATTCTTGGTATTTTAGGGTTCTTTTTTTTTTTGCTTACATCTAGTTCACGTGGTACAGGCCATGATAATCATGGTGGGTAGAAGAAGGCGACTGCTTTTACTGTAAGTTTTAGGGTTCTGATATGCTTGAACTTCTTATTCTCTAATGAAAGATTTTTGTGACCTAAGAATAGTTCAATTTTATTACATTGATACATTTTAAGGCTTAATTAGGGGGGTCAGTGGAAGGCTGGTTAAACCGTTTGGTTTTCGACCACTACGACCTGGGTTCGATTCCCGCATTGGACACTTTTTTCTGTTAAAAAAAAATGCTCCAATGGCCCCCGATTCTGGCAAAAGTCCAACCCCACCAGCGAGTGCAAGTAACCAAACAGGGCTCTGGCACATTTGTAAGTGCAAAGTCGAACTGCTTTTCACATGTGTAGACATGTGGTGCGCTTACAGTAAAAGCAGTCGCTAACTACCCACCATGATTAGCATGGCCTGTACCACGTGTACTAGGGATAATTAAAAAAGGCTTAATTATGTTTGCAATTTTCCATCTTATTTGTGACAGGCTTTAGCTACTGACTACTATTACTAATTGTAAATCTTGGCTAAAACACTATTGGCTGGGTCTATTGTCTAGTAATAAATACAATATTCTGTTCTCATATGTTGGTCTGCCATCTAAATTGCACATTTGAGAGCAGTCAGGATATACCTATTTATTTCAGAGCTTATCATCATTGAAGGGAGCCCCATCTGATTCTTGATGCAGAAATTTATGATAGCAGCAGAAATGAGGTTTTAGATCCAGAACAATAATGAGGATGATGTGTGATGAGTTATAATCACAATCGAAATCCAATTAGGTTATAGGTAAAGACTTTTTTAATAGTATAAAATATAAATTTAAAAAATTTCATCATTGTCTGAGAGAATTGCTGATATAATCTCTCCGAGTTGTAAAAGGTAAAAGGCTGACCCACTTACACAACCCTTATCTGGCTCAACAGACATTGTGTCCAGCATGTGACCGGAGATAGCTCTCCCCCTATTATATCTAGACATGGAGGTCTTACATTGGCCATGTTTGGACCAACCTACTTTAGTTTTCTACTATATTTCCATGTTTCTGTGATTTGTTTTTTTTGTGTGAGAGATTTTCATATTTCTATCGAATGTTTAATATATAATTGAGACAATACAGTGTAGCCTCATTATAACAGCTTCACTTGGTACTTGTTAGTTTTGGTTCAAGTTGGTGTTTAAAATATACAGTAAAACCCCTCTATAGTGAACCCCAATGGGACAGAGCTTTTGGTTCACTATAGCCACGGTTTGGCCATTTTTTAAAAACTTTTCTAAATTTTTAGACCGTATAATTAAAAAACAGCCATACAAACAGGAAAAGGCAGCCACTTAATAATGGTCACTTTGTTTTAATTCCCTAAATTGGCCTATTTCTTTACAGTAATGCTGAATATCAAAAGAAGTCATTTGAAAATAGGTTCTTCTTATCATTAGCATACATGTTTATATATAAACCTATGTATTATTTAAAAATTATGCCAAATCCCCTAGGCAAAACATTATTAATTATATATTTGAAAGGTATGAGTATTTTAGAACATCTTTCTCAAATAATATAATACTAAATTTATTTGAAAAAATGCCTCTAATTCCTTGTTGTTTGAAAGTGAAAAGTAAAATTAGAAAATCAGAATTGTCATAAAATATCGTTATTTCCATCCATGGAATAAAGCTCTGTGTATTCTGAATCAATTAAGGATGAATCAAAAGTATCCCATTCTGAAAAATCGGATGCCAAACATGTTGATACGATAGCGCGATCGGTAAAATTGCAAATAAAAAACGCCAATTTGCAAACTCAAATTTTGCCTAGCATTCTGATCATGTTTCAGCAATAACATTGCATACTAATTATCTGATGTTGGTATAAATCCTGTTACACCTTATAGAATGCCTTGTTATATGTGACCCAGTGAGTAGAATTGTACTAGTACTTTTTTAGTGAGTTGATTCTAGAGTACATTCTGCCATGGCTCCTAGCTGTATGCTGTGGCTACAGGTTCTGCTGATGGGGAAGAGCGGGAGTGGGAAGACCAGCATGAGGTCCATCATCTTTGCCAACTACATTGCCCGGGACACCCGCCGCCTGGGAGCCACCAGTGAGTAGTCCATGTTTTGGACCATGTGTATACTTTCCCAAGTACATGGGGTTCAGGCCATGATAATCATGGTGGGTAGTCAGTGACTGCTGTTTTCTGCACCACATGTCTTCACATGTAGAAATCAGTTCTACTTTTGCACTTACAAAGTGTAAGAGCCCTGTTTGGTTATCTGCACTCACAGATAGGGTTGGACTTGTTCTTCAATCAGAAGTGCTCAATGCTGGATTTGACCCTGGGTCATGATTATCAAAAATTTATAGTGTGTACCACTTCACCAATCCCCAGCACACTCTCCTCTTGGGAAAATGACATAATACATACCATACAACCTACACCTGACTTATCTGATGAGAGACCACCTTTGTAAAATGCCTTGGCCTGACATAAACTAAGAGACCATGAGAAACTAGGAGTAAAGGCTGTAGCATCTCGAGGAAATTTCTACTGTGAATCTCCTAAGTCAGATTCAAAGGAGGTCACCTATCAGTCAAGAACATTTTTTTTTTACAGGGTTTTTTTTTTTTTAAATAAAAAGTTTACAAAAAATTGACAAAATTCCTAGAATAATATGGAGAACTTCAAGAAATACACACAAGGTAACAAGATCAAATAAACTATATGTGATGTGTGTTTCGGTAAAGAGAGATGGTAAGAACACTATTACCATACAATCCCTTTAGGATATCCTGGTCTTTACAGCACTAATGAACAATATCATACGCAATAATAATAACCATACAATTGACTTATGGTGTTACCTTGTGTTTCATATCTAAAACCCTTTTCTTCTTCTTTCTTATCTCCACTCAATCATATTAGGGTATCAAGCTTGTTTTATTGACTTTTGATGGTGTCTGCCGGGGAAGAGTAGAGCTCATTAAGGGATGAGTCAATACAGTCAAACCTCTTTAATTCAACACCCAAAGGGATCAGACTTTCGGTTGAATTAAAGGAAGTGTTGAATTAAAGTTATTCAGATGATTAGCTACTCATCTCACTTGCTAAAATAATATTTTTTAAAAATAGCTTTTTAATATAAATTAATTATATTAATTGAAACCATTGTGTGTGTACTTTTTGTATTTATTTTTTAATTTTCATGATTAACTTTTAGCATCAGGGACAAAATGGCAATAATACATATTTTTGAAACATAAATAATTACAAATAATATTTTATTCCAATTGAAGAATATAGCAGTTGAAAGTAAATAAATTAGTAAAATAAAAACAAAATATAAAAATATTATTTAAAAAGAATCATGAAGATTGATTTTGTGTTTAAATCTTTTATAATAACAAGAAAATGGAATAATGAAATAAAATGTTATCATAATCATTGTGGCTACATTTTATAAAGTACTAGCGGATGTACCCGGCTTTGCCCGGGTTTTACCCGAGTAAAGGTTTGTTTAACGAACATTTGTTAAAACAATTCTCTATAAACTTATAAAAAAAAAATAATAGATATATTTTGATAATTTGAAACTCGTAAATTTGAATCTCTCGATAAAGTGAACATTTTTTCCCGGGTCCCTTGAAAAATACTCGATAAGTTGAATAAAATCAATATTAATTGGTTCCCTCGGTAATTGGAAGTTAAAGGAATAGTATCTTTGCCTTGGAATTGTATCATTATTCTTGTCTCAAATAAATTGCCGTGTCATCCTGAATTTTGTCTTTCCTAATTTTCTACATTACAAAATCATTGTATCATCATTATAATATTTAGAGCAGATTGTTGAATTATAACAGCTAAATTAGAATATTTATCTTGATTATTTTTAGGCAAAAAGTTATTTCAAAAATTTTATTTGCTAGAAACCTTCCCTGTACTATACTAAATAACTTCCCAAAGTTTCATGGCGTTCCAATGAGTTGTTTGGTCAGGCATAAAGGACAGACACACACACATACATTCATTTTTATATATATATATATAGATGTATACAGTAAAACGCCACGCTAAGATGAACTGAGGATATAGCAAACCTTCCCTTATAACAAACTTAAGGTAATCTCCATTTCCTATTCATTGAAAATACTACAGTAGAACCACCTCCCTGTAAAGAACATCTAGTTGCAGAGCTAAGGTGTCCTTTACAATAGGGTGTCCTCTTACTGGAGAGTTTCTATTAATATTATATCATATTATATCCTTGCTTAACACTCTACTCCACTTGCTCAAAATGTAGCTTAGCGCCTGCAGTTCCAGAACACACTGGCTTGCACTAGATGCCCTTACACAGGACTTTGGGAGAGGCCGATGATTTTCATCTAACAGCTTGAGGAGCAGAGACTCATGGAATTTGTGTAATCTTTGCACAAGGGGATAAGAAACAACAATGTAATTGAAATGTAAAATTCGGGATCATATAATGGCAGCTTTTATAACAATATATATTTAAAGCAGAACAGGGAGAGGGATTCATTATTATATGATAGACGATTGATTTAAAAGGCTTGCATTGGCAAGCAGCTCCTATAAGTTTTGGAAATACTTTTCCGAGAGCTTGAGGCCCTCCCAGTTGCCACCAATCAGTGCTGATGGCATCGAGAGACTATCTTATCCTTCCAATCTCCCTATCTGCTGATGGAATTCCCTCCTCCCCTCTATTGGACTGCTTTTCTTTTTCTCCTGGAGTTCACCGACCTCTAGCTTGGATGGAACAACCCATCTATGCTGGAGGAACTGTTTATAGTACATTGATAGGGCCACGAGCTGTCACAGTGAAACCTCCTTATATCGGCCCTCTTTTACAAGTTTTAAGTCCCATTTGGTTGAATCATGGTTATAACAACATTGAATACATTGGCCCTGAGTGATGTTGTTATAGTGAGGTCGGATACGTGTGTGGTATAAATAAAGATGGATAAATAGGCTTCCACAATACTTGACCTAATGGAATGAAATTTTGGCACCATATAGAGATTGGCTTGGGAGCAGCTCAAAATAATGCAACTTAGTTAGGTAATAGACGGATATGTATATTTCCTTTGAAGCATGCAATAAAGGGCCCAAATGTTTCTGTGGCATAATTGCAGCAAGAATTCCTAGATTAAAAAACTTCAACATTATGTTTATAGCACTTCTAAATCCTATCTTTACCTAGAATACAAGTTTATTGCAAGCACAGTTATAGTATATTCAGGTCATTTATTTTTTATATTTATTGATATATATGTAATTGCCCCTTTCAAATAAGGTTAACCCTTTAAACACCAGGTATATTAGCCCTGAAATCTGTGTAAATAGCAATAACAGTAAATTTTGTAAATACAGTTCTTGCATTCATGCTTATTTAGAGAAATAGACCTTTTAGGTTGAAATTGTTCAATTAAACATCATTTAAAAAATATTACTCAAAATAAGCAGCAATGTTTCATCAATTATTTGTTAACAAAAAGGCTCTGTAAAAATAGAGTGAAATTATAAATTCTATAGTGAACCCCAATGGAACAGAGCTTTTGGTTCACTATAGCCACGGTTGGCTATTTTTTTTTTACTTTTCAAAAATTTTAGACCGTATAATTAAAGGACAGCCATGCACACTGGAAAAGCCAGCTTCTAAATAATGGTCGCTTCGTTTTAATTCTCTAAATTAACCTATTTCCTTGCATTAATGCTGAATATCAAAAGAAGTCACTTGATAATTTCTTTTATCTAATTTTATCTATTTCTCTTTATAAGTTATTCTTATCATTAGCATACATGTACCTTTATGCATAATTTAAAAATTAAGAAAATTCCTAAGCAAAGCTTTATTAATTATATATTAAAAGATATAAGAATATTTTAGAACATCTTTATCCTAATACTGCATTTACTTAAAAAAATGTTTCTAATACCTTGTTTGAAATCACTATCTTAGAATTGCCCCTTTCAATTAAGGTTAACCCTTTGAACACCAGGAATGTTAGCGCTAAAATCTTTGTAAATAGCAATTACAGTTTTTTTTTTTTGCTTATCCCTAGTACACGTGGTACAGGCCATGATAATCATGGTGGGTAGTTAGCGACTGCTTTTTTTACTGTAAGCGCACCACATGTCTACACATGTGAAAAGCAGTTCGACTTTGCACTTACAAATGCCAGAGCCCCGTTTGGTTACTTGCACTCGCTGGTGGGGTTGGACTTTTGCAAGAATCGGGGGCCATTGGAGCATTTTTTTTTTTTTTAAACAGAAAAAAGTGCCCAATGCGGGAATCGAACCCGGGTCCTAGTGGTCGAAAACCAAACGGTTTACCCAGCCTTCCACCGACCCCCGCAATTACAGTAAATATTGTAAATACAGATCTTACATTCATGCTTATTTAGAAAAAAAAATTCTTTAAAATACAAAGACATTATTAGGTTGAAATTGTGCAATTAAACACCTTTTAACAAAAATTACTCAAAATAAGCAACAACATTTCTTCTATTATTTGTTAACAAAAAGGCTCTATAAAAATTGAGTGAAATTATAAAATGGTTCACACGATATTGAGTATTTTTTCATTGGAAAATTATACGTTTTGTGGGTCTCTATCATCTTCTGTTACATTCTCCCATTCATAATCGGAATTGTCTAAAATATCATATTTCCACTAAAGGAATAAATTTCCTGGTATTCTGAATCAATTAAAAATGAAGCCAAATTAAATTATCCCAAAAAATTGGACGCAAAACATGTTGATATGGTAGCGCGATCGGTAAAATCTCTTTCAAAACAGGAGATTGAAACACCAAATTGGTATTAAAACAGGTGTCCAGCGGAAATATCCGCGAACTCTGAACGAGCATTTACCTTACAAGGCAGCCGTTCTAAAAATGGAATTGTAGCGGTCATTTCTGAGAATTTATAAGGCGATTTGTTGCTGCCTGTGAGACGGGCACAATCGTGGTATTTGTAAAAATTTATAATAGCCTTCTATTTTTATATCTCTTATAATATGAAAGTTACATTTCATATTTTCACATGTTCTGAAAATTTTACTGCGTTGTTTCACTTTGAAAAGCTTTGATAATGATTTTTTTTTTCTAGTAATAGCTTTTGGTTTTTTAGAACGTCTTTCTTTGCCTTTTTTTTCTTCTTCATTTTGGAAGCTATTTGCATTTTTTCTATTTCAAACTTGTCGAATCAAAGATATTCTATTCAATAATAGTCTATAATGTGTAAAAATGTGTATAAAAATACGGCAAAAATAGAACATAAATATTAACAAGCAATGCCCCCAAATTCATTGCTTTGAAATCGTGAAATTTTGTTATTTCAATATTAATTAATTATGATTTTTTTAAGTTCATTATAACCCTAGTATTTTAAATGGATTTAATTATTTTAGGACTTGAAATAGGTTCCATATAGGTGTAGTTCGCTATTTTAAAAATCTCTAAGTTTGTTGAAAAGAAATTGGGAATTGCCTTATGTTCGTTATAAGGGAAGGTTGGCTATATTGCAGGTTTGTATTAGCGGGGTTTTACTGTATATAGGGCAGTAGCAAGTTGCTTTATTAAAACAAAATAATTATACTGAATAATCTCATTTCCTATAAAGTACATAAACTGTAGGCACAAAAAGGATTGCATCATCTGCTGGAATAAATATCAATTAATCGTTGTTTTTTAATATTCCAAAATGGGCCAAATACCCATTCTTTTTTAATCAAGAAAAGCTAATTTATTTATAATTAGTATTTATTCTGGCAGATGGTGCAAGTCATCAAAAACTTTTAGTTGCACGATCAGGAAATGGCTTTTTCTTAATTTATCCACCTGATCCCAATATAATTTAAATTTTGTGCTATTTTCCCCTTGAAAGTGTTCCATAAGGATAGTTTGAGTCATCCTGGTTGTGTGTGTAACTGAAGGTTGCCATCTTTCACATACAATTGGTTTCTACACATGCTATAAATACTCATAAAAAAAGCATTTCTTTATTTTATTAAGATAAATGGATGCGTTTCAGGGCAATCTGGATAAATTGAATATGGTAGAACGAGGTGTCCTCTTACCACAGAGTAACTAATTTATTCTTTTAAATAGAGATGTCCTCTAGCATGAGTATTCCTTCATGGGGTTTTCTACTTGCATACTGTACGATTATTCTTGATTTATATGTTGCATGTGTGACTGACTAATGTACAAGGGTGGCCAATATTTTCAGCAGGGGGGCTCAATTTCTGAAATATTTCTTGACAGGCAATGCACTATTTTTTTTCATTCCTTTGGTGAGAGATAGGTACAATGAACATTTAATTAAATTGTGCCTAGCTCTGTGTTGTCAACCCTTAGTACAACCAACCATACTACCAGCCATACTACAAGCTCTAAAACTCGTAGAGAAAAACGAGACTAAAAACATAATAATTTATACAGATTCAAAAGCCGCCATCTTTGCAATTAAAAACTGCTACTATTCACAAGACAGACTCCTCAAAAACATTGCTGCCGAAATCAACAAACTGAATAAAAATACCAAAATAAGTCTACAATGGACTCCATCACTCGTGGGAGTCCCTGGAAATGAGGAGGCCGACAGATTGGCAAAGGAAGGAGCAGCTGGACATCCTGATGCGGTGAACTCCGAGACCTACCTTTCAGCAAGGGACCATATTAACAAACTGAAACTACAACTAATAAGGAACCATAGAGATAGTTTCCATCATTCTTGGTACCAGGTAGAAAACCCCAAAAAACAGACCCTCCAACTAAACAGAAGGGAATCGACACAGTTGGCCAGATGGAAATCTGGCAACCTGCGCCCTCTAGTCTATAAAGAGG
This sequence comes from Cordylochernes scorpioides, assembly GCA_030710605.1. Lineage (NCBI taxonomy): Eukaryota > Metazoa > Arthropoda > Arachnida > Pseudoscorpiones > Chernetidae > Cordylochernes > Cordylochernes scorpioides. Next base: position 33,026,613 of record CP092883.1, read on the forward strand.
GAGCCAAAAGCTTCCCCATGTGCACTAGGTGCAAAACCGAAGAGGCCACTCCCCAACATTTACTAAATTGCATTGGAAAGGACAAAAGATCCCTGTACAGAGAACCAAGAAGAGTTCTTGAGCTTCTTTACGAGCACGACCTCCAAGATCTTGTCTAATTTAGACTAAAAGGATAAGTAAAAAAAAAAAAAGTACAACCAACCTACTAAATGTCTGAACACAATGGAGTGCTAACCTGTGTGCAGTTGAGGTGGAGCACTCCCACGTGAGGTTCTTGGGCAACCTGGTGCTGAACCTGTGGGACTGTGGCGGCCAGGAGGCCTTCATGGAGAACTACTTTGTCAACCAGCGGGACAACATCTTCCGCAACGTGGAGGTACGCTTTACTTCTTCTCTTTATTTGGGGGGTATCTGTATCGGCTCCTTTTCTTATGGGCTCCACTTTCTTTTTTATCTTTTATAGAATTCTTATGATTAAAACTTTATATGATTTCTAATGATTATGGATTAGAGATAGAGAGAGAACTACAAGGTTGTAAGACCAAATTCAAATAAATAAATAGTGTGTAGACACACTTTATTTATTTGGATATGCTCTTATTATCTTGTTGGGGTTCTATTATATTTTTATAGTACTACTTCTCTCTTTTTTTTAAAAGCTTCTATTTAACATGCTTCCATGTCTGTCCACAATTCTTGTAATTGATTTTTAAGTATACTTCTAGAGCACATAGAATTTTGTACACTTGTTAGGGCCTGATGACATTGTCAAATTTTCAGATTTCGTGGTTGTCAGAATAGCCAAGAACAGACAAATTTTCACATTGCCTTTCAAAATTTTAAATTTAATTTTAATATGCTTCCAGATCACATAGAAGTAGTTAACTTTTAACACTCGCTTAGTTCAATGAACAATGCAACTATACATATTTTCAGACTTCTGGGTGGTTGGAGTGGCTGGGAATGAACTAATTTCCATATTTCTTTTTAAATCTTTAGTGTGGCACGAAGTCAAGCCGGAAACTGTTTCCAACCAATAGCGTTTTTCTCAAGGAAACTAAACGCTGCACAAAGAAAATACAGCGCATACGACAGAGAACTCCTGGCGGTATACTTGGCTATCAAGCATTTCAGGCATTTATTGGAAGGGCGACAATTTCCGGTCTATACGGACCACAAACCTCTCACATACGCCTTCCAACAAAATCTGGACAAAGCCTCGCCGCGCCAATGTCGACACCTCAATTTCATTGGGCAATTCACAACAGACATCCGCCACATCGCGGGCTGTGAAAATGTACCTGCAGATTTCCTGTCACGTGTGGAATCCATCTCCCATCACCAACCTTATGACCCGAAATCCCTCGCCAAAGCTCAAGCAGTAGACCAGGGGCTACAAGCTCTCTTGACATCGGAAAACCGCAGCTCATTACAACTGGAAAAATGTGGTCAGGAATGCACTAATTTCCATGCTTCCTTTCAATTTTTGTGATCGATTTATGAAATAATCCCAGACCACATAGAAATATTAAATTTGGTATACGTGCTTAAAATAGCTACAAAGCAAAAGTAATAAATATTAAACTTTTAGCTGACTGTGGTGCCAGATATAAGACAGAATATAATTTTTATATTCCATTTTAAATGAAGAAAATGGCACAGTAGTTTCTTTAGCATAATGGGGCAGCTGATATCACAAATATTCAACATTCCAGGAAGAAACCCTGGTTCTTTAGGTGACTAAAGCTAGCCTTATTTCCTCGCGTGTGAACTTCCGAATTGCCTCAGACTGGCATTTGACTTTTTCTTTCATATACAGTCCACCACACTATACACCCAATGTTCAACTCTGCTTTGTCAAAATTCACAGCGGTATTCTGGGAAATGAATTAGCAGACCAAAAAACAATTAGATGTATATAGGTGAAAATAAAAGCGGTGGGGGACGATCATATTTAGAGAAGAGGTAAAAATTTAGTGAACACTTATAAAAATCGCTAATCCATTACTACATATTAAGGGACATTAGGTTCGAAATTCATGATGATCTTCCCCTGCCGCTTTTATTTTCACTTATATACATCAATTTCCCAATGATAGAAGATAAACATATTTTTCCCTTTTTAATCCATTTGAAAAAGAGTTTTTTAAATATAATGCACCACTCACTTTATTTTTTTCTACAATATGCTTTTGTAAAGGGACCTGTTATAATACAAAGGTACAATCACAAGGCGGTGGACCCAGGTGCTGATCTATGTATTCGACGTGGAGTCCCGGGAGCTGGACAAGGACCTGCACTACTACCAGTCCTGCCTGGAGGCCATTGCCCAGAACTCCCGCGATGCCAAGATCTTCTGTCTCATCCACAAGATGGACTTGTTGTCTGAGGAAGAGCGGGAGCTGGTAACTTGATTTGGAACACTCTCTCATCCCTCAACACCACTGGATGTGACATCAACATACCCACAATTTCACAAACTTGATGCCCTATATTTCATCCTATTCCTTTTTTTTTTTTTTTTGCCAAAGAATCTATTTTAAATTACCTATTTTTCATTGTTTTATGATGGTGACTGGTAATGTGCACAAAGGGCAGGAATGTAGACTGCTGATGACTTCCTAGTGTCCCACCTATTCCCATCATGATGTTACCTGGTCCCAGCTGACAAACCCTCAGTCTAGCCTAATTTAGACATTCAAGGCCATTACAAGCCCTCTTTTGCTCTGTTTCATGTGGTTAAAGGCCACCTGTCCCTCATAGAAGAACCACTCATGGTAATAAGGACTGTTGGTCTATTTAGTAGCTAGATTTTTAGTTTTCATTACTATGAAGTCATTCATTTGTAGTCATTTGACCTTATTAAACCTATATGTATCAACTTTTTTCATACAATAGTTTTTCCTATTGTGCTAGTGTTTTTTCTCCTCATATAGGTGTTAGATGATCAAAATGGGTGAGGGACCAATGTTAGGCATTACAGTTACCTAGCTGTGAGATGGTGCAGTATAATACATCACAGCTATGAAGGAACAATTTGTAAAAGAGTAGTTTGTTTAAAATGACATTTGCTTTCACAGTCACATTCATTAGACATGAATCCGCAAAGGACGTGCAATATATACTCATGGACAAAACTAATGGAAGTGGAAAGTTTTAATGTTGCCAGTCATCTATTTTTTTTTAAGAAGATGAGAGGCAATTTTGTTCCCACTTGGTTATCTCATGTGTCTTCAATAATTGATATGAGCCAGGGGTGGTGTGGCAGACATTCCGGGGCAGGGAAGACAGTCTCTTGGAACTCTCCCTTCCTCTCGTCTGCACCTGCTTTCAGACTTCCATCTGGGACGAGACCCTCTACATGGTAATGTTCCTTTCTAGTGGTATCTGCCCTACCTACTGCCAGGAGAAGGTAAAAAAAAAAAGACCGTTTGTGAAGGATAAATGTATTGTTCCACACATGGCTAAACCTGATCAGGATCAGGAGTTGGTCTTCTCTGGCATTTCAGGCAATCTCTGATGAGAGACCGGATTTAGCCATGTTTTTAGACAATCTCTCTTGGGAGAAGACACTGGCTCAGCAACTAGGTGTTGTATTATAGATTCTATTGTATAATTTAATATAGCGAAGTGATGTTTCTCGCGGGGTGGTTTCAGAAGCCAACAGTATCACAGTCTATCTAATGGCAGCTGTGCGCAGGCTTGGTCTTCCATCGTGTATGCCCTCATTCCCAATGTCCAGCAGCTGGAGTTCAACCTCCAGACATTTGCTGACATACTAGATGCCGATGAAGTTTTGTTGTTTGAGAGGGCCACCTTCCTGGTAAGTCAATGTTCCCCACCCCACCTGGGAGATGTGCTGAGACCAACACCTGCCCAGATGATCAGCCACAGCAAGCGCAAGGACCACCGGGACATCCACAGGTTTGAGAAGGTCTCCAACATCATCAAGCAATTCAAGCTGAGTTGCTCCAAGCTGGCTGCCCAGTTCCAGTGCATGGAGGTGCGCAACTCCCACTTTGACGCCTTCATCGACATCTTCACCCCCAACACCTACGTCATGGTGGTCATGTCTGACCCTGACATACGTAAGTTCCTTCTGCTTACGAAAGCTATCTTTGAAAGCGCCCCCCCTAATTCCAAGACTTTCTTCAGTAAAGAATTGATATCGCACAGTGCTGTAGAGTTAAAAGTTTTGCCAAAATTAGGTGCAACTTATTATATTTGAAAAATAGTACAAAAGTGAAATTGTGTAATTGTTTCTTATCCCCTTGTGTAAAATTACACGAATTCCATGAGTCCATGCTCCTCAAGCTGTTTTATGATAAGCAGCGGCCTCTCCCAGAGGTTCTGTTTAATGAATATAATGCAAGCCAAAATGTGTTCTGGAGCTGTTAGCTGCCAAGCTACATTTTGGGCAAGTAGGGTAGATTTTGTTGGGGTTTTCTATCTTCAATGGCTTTAGATGGCCTGTTCTAAATCTTGTTAGTGTTTTTTGATGCTGGGTATTTCTGAGGTTCAGAGCTCCTTCTGGGTCCACTCCACCCCAGCTGTGCTTAGGTAGGATCTTCTAGTGCTTGTTTATTTTTGTTTTGGCTACTGTCTCTATATAGGTGTGTTCAAAAGGTATCTCGACTTTTGTGTTTTTTCAAAAATTATTTATTTATTCATGAATACCTATTTTGTCCCCTTCAAAGTAATCCCCATGAGATATTATACACTTGTGCCAACGGTTTTTCCAATCTTCGAAGCACTTCAAAAAATCATTTAAAAAAAATCTTTTTCAGCTCCTCCTTCGATGCCGTCTTTATCTTGTCAAGCGTAGCGTAACGTCGTCCTTTCATGGGCCTCTTCAGTTTAGGGAACAAGAAAAAGTCACAGGGGGCCAGATCTGGGGAATACGGTGGCTGCGGCATCATTAGTGTGTTGTTTTTGGCCAAAAAGTCGCGCACAAGTAACGATGTGTGAGCAGGGGCGTTATCGTGGTGCAAAAGCCAATTTTTGTTCTTCCACAAATCTGGGCGTTTCTGGCGGATTGCTTTGCGCATAACTTGCAGGTAATATTCCTTATTGACCGTTCTACCCTGTGGCAAGAACTCATGATGCACCATGCCCCTGCAATCGAAGAAAACTGTCAGCAAAACTTTCACATTCGACCGAACTTGGCACCCTTTTTTCGGTCTTGGTTCGTGCGGCAGCTTCCATTGAGATCATTGAGCTTTGGTTTCCACGTCATAATCATAAACCCACGCTTCGTCACCAGTTATGACCCTCTGGAGCAAATTTGGGTCGTCGCGGACAGAGTCCAACATCTCATTAGCAATGTTCATGCGATGCTGTTTTTGGTCGCAATTGAGCAATTTTGGTACGAATTTGGCGGTGACCCGTCTCATGCCCAAATCATTGATAAAAATCGAATGGCACGAGCCAATCGATATGTTTAGGTCCTCAGCAACTTCTCTAACGGTGATTCGACGATTGGCCAATATCATTTTCTCCACTTCATCAATTTTTTCGTCTGTTGTTGAAGTGCTCGGGCGTCCGGCACGCTCTTCGTCGTTCACATCTTCTCGGCCTTCTGAGAACATTTTGTACCACCGATAAACGTTGCTTTGGTCCAAGGAAGCTTCTCCGTATGCCACAGTCAACATTAGGAATGCATCCGCGCACTTAATTTCGTTTTTCACACAAAATTTGATACAGGTGCTTTAAACCATTTTTTTTAATAGGTAAAAATCGAAGACGATCCAAAACACCTGCAAGCAAAGCAGCTGTCAACAATTAAGTGAACATTCAAAATGGCCGAGCTTGTCGGCATAAGTGAGAGAGAGGAGTACCAACATAAAGCCACAAAAAGATCGAAATTCGAAAATACTTAACCCTTAATTCTTACTGAGAAGATGGGCATCGCAGTCACTCACTCAACTCAGGCAAATTCAAGGGTTAATGCGCTGGGGTGAGTACCTCGGGGGTTGGATGGAAAAGCTGCCATCTATTTAAACTATATTGATTTTGAAACAACTAAATGGATTGCAAAAAATAATTAAATCAAATACCTAAACACTAATATAATACAATTTTTGCCTGTGTGATATGTTACTTCTGTTATTTTTTCTCATTTATTCTTTTGTCTGATGATGGTGACAATGTTGTTGCCGAAACGTCACACACTAATAAATTATTTGGATTAGGTCTTTTTTCTTTTATTGAAATATATTGTTGAGTATATTCTAAAACATTAATTTTAGATTTTAGGGGAGGCTGGACCACAAAAAAGAGGTACGTATTAATGAGAACACATTTCATTAGATGCACTAATAAGGACCTTTGGAAGTTGCTTATCATCAAACAGCTCAGTAACATGAACTCATGAAAATTATGTAATCTTTACCCAAGGGGATAAGAAACAACAACATATTAACCAGGTACTCTATATACTGGATTACTGTATATAACTAGCTTTTACTTTTTGTCGACAGAGCTGACTGCTACAGGGCGTGTCCCCAGGTGGTAGATAGGCGAATGACCTTTAGATATGAAGGTCAGCTGTGAAACAAGCAGAATACTCTGATGAATAAGTAGATGTGGACCAACAGCAGCATTGTTAGAAGAGGAGAAAGACCTCTTTATAAGTCGTGAGTTCAACTGACCTGATTGATTGACCTCAAGCAAGTGTTTCTCTCCAGGGATACGGAGGTGCTGCATCTGTACTAATTTTAGAGTTGGCAGCAAAGGCGTCTGCTTTCATGTTAGGAATGGCCTCAAATTACAGGCAAAGTCAGACTTTCACCAAAGTGTGCCTGGATCATGGTTCCATGATCAACAAAAGCTGCAACCTTACACCCCATTCCATGAGCATGAATTCTTGGAATTTGTATAATCTTTACACAAGGGGATAAGAAACAACAAAATCTTCAACTTTTTTTTTTTTTCTCTTTTCCTTAGCAGATTCCTTGGTAAATCCATGTCCTAATAAAGGGCTGTGTGTGGCTGTATCCAAGGTAAACTGTGTGTGCAGCCTCAGCTGTGACCAGGATCAACATCCAGAATGCCCGGAAACACTTTGAGAAGTTGGAGGGCTGCAAGTCCAGCAGTTCTCTAGGCAGCAAGTAGTTGTGTACATATCCTCCCTTCCTGTGATGTTGGACAGCCTCTTCTTGTTGCACTCTGGCTTTCATATAATTTATCCCGAGATTATTAAATTTATATAATTCTTTTTTTTTCACTTTGTGCTGATAATTTTCCTTCTTTTAAATTTATTTTTTTAAACAAATGTATTATTTTTGTACAATACTCTTGGTTCCTCCCTATAACACTATGTTACACTTTTTGTTGTTCTTGGCATGTCAACATTATATCCAGAGAGAGTTTTCTTTCATATAAAAACATGAGACAAGATATCACATACAAATGAAGAAATTAATTTTTTTTTTATTGGATGTGATCCTGTTACTTTGTTTTTAATCTCTAATTCAAATTGTACTGTTACAAATTGCAAAGTTTGCTTTTGTGCCCAGCCAAAGTTATATACAGTAAAATTCCGCTAATATGAACCCTAGATATAACGAACCTTCCCTTATAACGAGCCCACACCGATTCCCAATTCCATTCCATTGAAAATACCATCGTTATAACGAACTTTGCGATTTTTAGAATAACGAACCTATTTTCGGTCCCAAAATAATAAAATCTATTTATAATACTATGCTTATAACGAACTTAGAATTGTAATTTATAAAAAAAAAATTGAAACAACACAATTTTGAGCATGTTTTAGTTGCGGATTGCGATTTCAAAACAATAAATTTAGCGGCATTGTTTGTTTTGATTTTTGCACTTTATTTTTGCTGTATGTTGTATAAATATTTACACATTATACTTTTTATTAAATAGAATATCTTTACATCCAATAAATATGAAATATAAAAAATGCAAATGGCTTCCAAAATGAAGAAAACAAAGGCATTTTAAAAACGAAAGTGTTATTTCTTAAAAAAAAAAAAGGCCATTTTCAGAACTTTTCAAAGTGAAACAACACAGGCAAAATGTTAAGAACATATTAAAATAAGAGAACATAACTTTTATATTATCTACTTATATAATTGCCTTATTCTGTCTGTGTGAAGTTCACTGTGTGAAGTTCACGGATAGATTTTGGTCAGAATGGATCAAATAAAAAAAGTGTCAAGGGATGGGAATCGAACCCACGACCTTCCGCTTACCGGGCAGATGCCATGACCACTAGGCTACCCTGGACATATTTTTCCGTTCATAAAGTTAATATATAAATGCAAAAAAAAAAATCGACATGATGAAATCTTTATGAAAATTCACATTTTTATTTTTATATTTTCAAGACACACACAGTTTGGGGCGGGACGTTTCACAAGAGAGACATCCACGGCACCAATTTATAATTGTAACAAATAGTATTTTAATTAAAACATTTTAAAAACACACAGTTTGGAACGGGACGTTTCACAAGAGTGACATCCATGGTGCCAATTTATAATTGTAGCGAATAGTATTTGAAGTAAAACGTTTTTAAAATATATATGCACTCGGGTAAAACCCGGGCGTTGCCCGGGCCATTCGTCTAGTAAAAGATAAAATATAAGGCTATTGTTACAAAGAGGAATCAACCTCTACTTTGCCGCGATCGTACGTTTTAGGGATTAAAAAAAAAAGTCCAAATCTTCTTCTTCTTCTTTCTTATCTCCACTCAATCACACTAAGGTATCAATAGGGTAGAGTAAAATGCGTCTACCTTTGTCATTAAGACTGGGAGCACTACTCAGTGGCAGGCCGACTTAGCTTCAAAAGAAATGGCCGCGTCTGACATGAGGAACAGATGCCATGTGCAGCCGCTCCTAACATGGAGTACAAACGCTGCTCATCCTGTATCCCTGGATCAGGAGCCCTTACAGGGTACTATCAGCTGGGCCAGCTGAGCCCAGGTTTTTTAGCGAGCTTGTTACTGCTCCCCCTCCTCCTTTTTCATCCGGGCTTGGGACCGGCAAAGGCGGAGTTAAAAGTCCAAATAAACGGTACCATGATGAAACAAAAATTATTTTTATGGCATTAACTATGGTGATTTTAAAGTCAGCAATGTTTTGCATGACAGGTTAAAAAAAAGTGAAAAATAGACCTAGAAGAATATGTGGAAACATGAAATGGAATAAATACACTTACTTTATTTGAATGGTGCAATGCTTGTAGAATGCTTTGAAGCAACAAGGTGTTAGAGTCATTTTTTCAAGTAAACATTGTATTATATAATGTGATAATGATGTTTTAAAATCATTCTATATATTTGAATATATATTTAATAAAACTTTGCCTAGGATTTGTCTTGATTTTTAAAATTAGACATAGAGGTACATGTATGTTAATGATAAGAAGAACCTATCATCTATTGATTTCTATTATTATTCAGTATTAATGTAAGGAAATTATTCAATTAAGGGAATTAAAACAAAGTGACCACTATTAAGAGGCAGCCTCTTCTTGTGTGTATGGCCGTCCTTTAATTATACGGTCTAAAAATTTTGAAAAGTAAAAAAAAAAATAGCCAAACCGTGGCTATAGTGAACCAAAAGCTCTGTCCCATTGGGGTTCACTATATTGGGGTTTACTGTATTTTGCATAGGCCCATATTGGTAGACGGTAATACATTTTATTTTTCTAAACTGACATAATCTAGATTAAATATATAATGATTATTTTTAACTTCAATGCAATGATATCTCTGAAGCTAAGATAAATATAAAATCTATCATTGATAATTTTAATGATATGTGATGATAATAATGAATGATGATTTTTGTACAAAGTACTTTTTTTTTATTTGTACTTGATAAATTCTCCCTAGACATAGCAAAATAAGTCTTCTGGATGTTTGTAGATTCTCTGTGCCATTCTACTCACCAATATAAAGTATTTATATATCACAGCGTGCAAATGTATCACATACATATAATGCAAAAATATACAAATTCTATCTTTCAATTTCCTGGCCACAAAAGCAAGCTTTTTACAAGATAATTGGCATTTTTCTGTACTTTCCCAATATGGAAGAAACAGTTAAACATATTTAGCATCAAAAGACTGAATATTGTTTTGCATAATGTAATTCTGAAGGTTCAGGGTAGGAAACTTACAAGGCCTGAATATCTACTGACAATTGATCTCCCAGTCTCACATAATGAGACAATATTCTTTAACAATTGCCATGTAGTGGTGGACAGGCTCTTGTTTAGAACATGGCACACAGTCCTCACTGAACATTGTACAGGACATGGAAGAAACCCTGTTCATCATAGCGCCATCCATAAACCCTTTAATCTCTGCACTCCAGTCATGACACAGAGGCTGGAATTTCTGGCTACCACCAGCTAGCTATGGGTTTCTTAAAAAATATATCAAATAGGGTTGAAATTCTATTAATAGGATAGAACAAATCCTGTCAACAACCTCTTTTTTATTCCAATGTTTTGAAATAAAATTACTTTTTCTGTTATTACCTTTATTGGTTGGATGACTCCATGGCTGCTTTTATTCCATCATCCCCACACAATGCATGCACGACATGGCCTTTGAAATCTTTTTATATATATATCTTGTACATAGGAAATATGACCATAAAGCATAAATGTTTCTTCACAAAAAATAGAATAAATGAGTGTTCTTTACGGCAATCAAAATATTAAGAGGGCTAGGCTCATTAGTGGTGAACCCTCCAAAGTAATCAGACTAGTTAAATAACACCATGTGGCAGCATGTTTACCCTACCTAATGCTTATGGAAGTGCCTGTTGTGGACCTGGGTATTGTTTCAAGGTAAGGCCAGGATGTCTCCAGAGACATTTGTGATGGTTGTCAGAACACAGCAAGAAATGTGACTCGTCACTAAAAACTATATGTCCCCAGTCAGCACAGTTTCAAGTTGATCGTTCCCGGCACCACTGTAACGGGACTTGTTCTCTTCTTCTTCTTTTTTATCTCCACTCAATCATATCATGGTATCAAGTTGTGACCCTTGATTGTGTCTGTTTGACAACCATCATGACTGGGTGGAGTAGAATGCGTCTGCCTTTGTCATTAGGACTGGTAGCACTAATCAGTGGCAGGCCGACTTAGCTCCAAAAGAAATGGCCACCTTTGACATGAGGAACAGACTCCATATGCAGCTGCTCTTAACATGGAGTACAAACGCTGCTCATCCTGTTTCTCTGGATTAGGAGCCCTTACAGCGTACTATCAGCCGGACCAGCTGAGCCCAGTTTTTTTTTAGTGAGCTTGTTACTGCTCCCCCTCCTCCTTTTTCATCCGGGCTTGGGACCGGCAAAGGCGGAGTTGCTGGACTTGTTGCTGTACAGGTGTGAAGGGTAGGCATTGAAATGGTACAGAGACCTAGATATACAGACTGAATATGGGAACACTGTTTGGTTCAAACCACAAAAGAGAGTGAGGCAAGTTATCACCATATCTTTCCAACTTTGAATACTGAACTTTGATGAGATTGGCTGATCTTGATGAAACAAACTTTGTGGTGCACGCAGGATAAACAATCTTTGTTACTGTTTGCTTTTTTATAAGTTGTTTTTCATAGATTAATATATTTGTATTTTTGACCAGATGACTTGGTTACTTTACATGTATATATTTGGTTTTTGAAATGATGTAAATTAGTTAGTTAAGAAAGGAAATTAAAAATTATTAATTTTTCATGGTGTTGGTGATTACTCTGCTTGATGTTAGAATAGGAAAGTCTTAGCTCCCAACAGGTTATGGGCCCAGCACGCTTCCACTGTGCCATAGAAAGTAATTTAGAAGTTAAAGCTAAAGAAGAAAAAGTTGAAGTTAAAGCCAAAGAAGATAAAGCTAAAGAAGAAAAATCTAAAGTTAAAGCTAAAGAAGATAAAGCTAACTAAGATAAAGAAAATAATTTGATGATTAGAAATTTAAGCGATTTAACAACTGAACTTTATGCAAAGAAGAAGAAGAAAGGGTTCAAGGATAATTTTCATAACTAAAAAAAATCAATGGCTGACGAATTGAGAATCCCTAAACTAGACTGTAATAATTACTATTCTTGGGCCATAAGAGCCAAATAAATTTTGATTCAGAAGGACATATGAGATGCAATTGAGCCTGGCTTTCCTAGTGAAATTTCAGAAAAACAAAAGAGGAAAGATTGGCATTATCTATAATATTATTATCAGTTGAAGATTCATTCTTAGATGATATCAGTGATTGTTAACAAGCGATCAATGCATGGCTGATACTAGAGGACATCCACACAAAGTATGGCTTGCTGCACATATTACAGCTACTGAGAGAATTTTTCAACATTTAAAAAAAAAAAATTATGAAGATATGAAAGCATATTTTGCGAGGATAATGTCATAGAAAATGGGCAAAGTGTCACCATGGATTTGGGGATGTAGAACTAGCATTGATTATGCTATTGGGATTACCAAAGAGTTACAAACCGCTAATTCTCAGTTTAGAACAGCAGGAAGAGAAGCTATCAACTAGTGTGGTTAAATTCAAATTACTTTTAGAAGAAAAACGACAGAACCAACGTAAAATCGCTCAAGAAGATCCAAATAGCGCTTTTGCGGTAAGAAGAAAATAAGATGCAAATCACCATGGCAAGAACGAAATAAATTTAAATATGACCAACCAAAGAATTATCAGAATACGTGAGTGGAAGGGAAAACAAAAAATTATAATTATTCCAGGCAGATAATGTTTCAGTTGTGGCAAATTAGGACACATAGTTAGGAATTGCAGATTTGCCAACTCCTCAAGGAGAATTAACGAAAAAGGTATCCTGAAACAAAGTACGTTAGAATCTACTCATAAAGCCCTATTTGCAAATAACTTTAAAAACAATAAGACAACTCAGACTCAGAAAAACAACTCAAAGAATATCTGGTTTCTGGACAGTGGAACTACTGAACACATGACGTCGAACAGACTGAAAATGACTAACACAAAAACTATTTCAACTTCAGTTGAAATGGTAAACAATGAAAAAAATAAAAGTATCAGAGATGGATGATGTAACCATGAAACTCGGTCACAAATATGGAGGTGAAACCTTGTATTATACGTTCCTGAATTAGACAGAAATATTTTGCTGTAGGAAGGATTGAGGAAACAAGGTATTAATCCAGAATGGCAAGGCCACTGTTTTTGGAAGTGATGGCGAATTAATTTTGAAATATAATAGAAGAGGAAGGATTGTTGAATTTAAGATATATCACGGAATATTTTATCAATAGATTTTTATAAATATAGTTATCATCATCAATGGTTGTTATTCTTCTTCTTATTTTGGTTTTACATATATATGTATGTTTGTATCTAAATGATAAATAAAGTTTTATTAAATTAAAACGTATTTGTTATGCATTGATTGAATATAATAAAAAACCAATAATTGGTAGCAGTCCGTGGTTGATAAAAGTAAGTAAATAAAATATTTTCCTGAAATCTAAAGCGGTACGTAATTAAAATAAGAACATTCAAAATGGCGGAAAATATAAGAATTCCTGAATTTAATGGAGAAAATTTCCATAGCTGGAAATTCAGAATAGAAGCCTTCCTTGAAGGAAAGGGATTAAAAAGGTATTTATATGAAGACCCGCCACAATTAGATGATAAGACAGATTGGAGTATCAAGGATGCCCAAGCAAAAGGAATAATGACTAGTGCAATGAATGATAGTCAAGTAAGTTTAATTTTGAATTGCAAAACTACAAAAGACATTTGGAACTCAATTCATAGAAGATATGAAGGAGATATAAAAAAACAAAAAATTGAGGCTAAAAATAACCTCTTCAGAATGCAGATGAAAAAGGATGAAAATTTAAATCAGTTCTTACTTAGATCAGAAAAATTACTAGAAACTGCAAGGATATTGGGAAACAGTATTGAAGAAGAGGAATTTGTAGATGCATTTATAAAGGCTTTACCAACAAAATACAATATCATAGTGATGCAATTGAGCAGCATTAGTGATCCAGGAATTCTAGACATAAGAAGAATTGTACAACTTTATCTAGAGAGATACAAATTTCAGGAAAAAGAAGAAAATCCTAATGCATATAAAATGTTCACTAAAGAAAATGTGCACTTTAATAGGAATACAACATTTGAAAATACAAGACCTAAAAGGAAGATTCAATGCTTCATATGCAGTAAATATGGACATAAAGCAAATGATTGTTGGTACAACCCAAAAAACAAAGGAGAAAATTCCACAAGAAAGAACAATGGACCACAATCAAACACACATTCTTGGAAAACAAGACAAAATGTGCCCAGAGCTACAGCTGCTAAAGTAAAAGAAGAACAGACATTTACCACAATCAGTAAAGAAGAGGAGATAAAGGAAGATAAATATCAAGGTTGGATTCTAGACAGTGGAGCAACTTGTCATATGACATCCTCTCTTGAGCAAATGAAAGACATTCAACCTGATGAAAGAAAAATTGTTCTAGCTGATGGGAGCTACACCAAATCAAATTACATAGGAAATGTGAAACTAAATGGTGTGAATCATTTTTTAATACTAAATAATGTTTTACATGTCCCTAGTTTAACTGATAATTTGATTTCCGTAAACAAACTTGTACAAGAAAATAACAAAGTGATTTTTGATCAAAAAGGAGGACATATTATTGATCAAGCTGGATATACTATAATTACAGCAAACAAAGTAGGAGACCTATATTTTATAAAAGGAAATAATAATAAAATAGATATCACTTTCAAAGTAACTAATATCCCATGGGAGGTGTGGCACAAAAGACTTGGACATATAAATGATCAATACATGGAAATAATGAAAAAGAATCAATTAGTTTATAAATTTGACTACAATGAACAGAAATCAATGGAAAATTGCATCAGCTGTATAAAAGGAAAGTATTCAAGAAAACCCTTTAAGACAGTTACTGAAAATCAATCAAACCAGCCACTTGAGCTACTACATTTGGATTTGATAGGTCCAATCAAACAACTCTCAATTGGATCTGCAAAATATGTTTTAACTATAGTAGATGATTTTTCAAGAAAAATATTTGTTAAATTTTTACATTCAAAATCTGATACTTTAGAAATATTCAAAGAATTTTTAGAAAGTACTGAAAACCTATTGAATAAAAGAGCTAAATGCATAAGAAGTGATAATGGGCTTGAGTTTGTAAATCAAGAATTTGAGAATTATCTGAAAAATAAAGGCATTATACACCAAAAAACAACTATTTACACTCCACCGCAAAATGGCATAGCAGAAAGGGCTAATAGAAGCATCATAAATGGAACAAGAACACTACTTGTAGAATCAGAGCTTCCCACCAAATTTTGGGCAGAAGCCATGCATAACTTTGTTTATACTAAAAATAGAACACCAAACAAACATAATTTGAAAATAACACCTGAAGAACTCTTTACAGGTAAAAAGCCTACAGTGGCACATCTAAGAACATTTGGTTGTATTGCTGAATTTTGGATACCAAAAGAAAAAAGAGCAAAATTTGACATGATTACACATTCAGGTATATTCATGGGCTACTCATCAAACAGAAAGGCATATAGAATTTTTAACCCAAACACTTATTCAATAGTTGAATCAAGAGATGTAAAATTTATAGAAAATAAAAAAGGAGTATCATTACTAAAGAGTGATCAAAATGAAGTACAGGACTATTGCATCTTTAAGTTTCCAGAAGAAAATTTTGATTATGATTCAGAAAATAAACCATCAGAAGAGTCCAACATTCAAGAACTTGAAGAAGCTACACAACAACAACAAAATAATGTTGTTCCCTACCTCAGGCCAAGTGCAAGAAATAAATATTATTGTGAGCTTTCTTCAGATGAAGAAGAATTATCAGATGATTCAAGACTTGATCCAACATTTGATCCTACAGAACACAACCTTTTTGCCTTGGATGAAATTCCTATACCCAACTCATATGAAGAGGCCATTAATAGCAAAAATCCAGAATATTGGATTGAGGCCATGCAAAGGGAAATGAATTCTCTACAAGAACATCAAGTTTGGGACCATGTTTATCTACCTAAAGGGGTAAAACCCATAAAATCTAAATGGGTATATTCATCAAAGGTTGATCCATCAACAGGACAAACTATCTTCAAAGCAAGACTTGTGGCTCTTGGATGCTGCC
Organism: Cordylochernes scorpioides; assembly: GCA_030710605.1. Classification (NCBI taxonomy): domain Eukaryota; kingdom Metazoa; phylum Arthropoda; class Arachnida; order Pseudoscorpiones; family Chernetidae; genus Cordylochernes; species Cordylochernes scorpioides. Next base: position 33,042,817 of record CP092883.1, read on the forward strand.
AAAAGGATGGAACTTACTTCCAGAATATCTGCTCACCTGTGATGAAAAGTGACAGCTTTAGAACACTTTTAGCATATTGTGTGTTACAGGGTTGGAGCTTAATACACTGTGATGTACAGACTGCATTCCTATATGGAAAATTAGATGAGGACATTTACCTACTTCCACCTCAAGGATATCAGCCTACTGATGAAAATCTTGTCTGTAAGTTAAACCAGGCATTGTATGGGCTGAAACAGTCAAGTAAGGTATGGTACAATACTTTTTCTGATCATTTGGTTAAAATAGGGTTTACTAGATTTAATTCTGATAAATGTTTATTTGAATTTAAAATTGGAAATTCTAATCTTATTTTAGGCCTATATGTTGATGACATGATAATAATTTACTCAGATATCAATATATTAAATGTGGCCATAGGCAAAATTGAATCAAAGTTTAAATTAAAAAGAAATGCTGATAATTTTACCATTTTAGGATTTGAGATTACTCAGCATGAAAATAAAATAACTCTAAAACAAGAGGGCTATATTAACAAATTATTACAAAAATACCATATGCAAGATTGCAAAGGTGTTTCTACACCAATGGATGTTAACACAGATTTTGGAAATTTCCACAGTTCTAAAAAGATAGATCAGCATAAATACCAAGAACTTATTGGTAGTTTGCTTTATTTGGCATGTAAATCTAGGGCAGATATAGCATTTTCTGTTACTGTTTTAAGTAAATACAATACAGATCCTAGAGAAATTCACTGGAATGCTGCCAAAAGAGTATTAAGATATTTACAATTCACAAAAAAATTAGGTTTAGTTTATACTGTGGGTGACACCAAGCTAGAAGGCTTTACAGATGCAAGTTGGAATTCAAAGAATTTTAAATGTTCATTTGGAGGTATAGCCTTTAAATTTGGAAATAATCTTATTTCTTGGTCATGTAAAAGCTTGCCAAATGTTTGTCTCTCAACTACAGATTCTGAACTTTATGCTTTTACACTGGGTGTAAAGACAAGTATTTACATACGATATCTGATTGAAGAATTAACTGGCAAAAATTGTAAGCCAACAATATTTTGTGATAATCAATCAGGAATTACTTTGATAAAATCTGGACAAACTAGCAATAAATCTAACCACTTGATTAGAACCATCAATTTTTTAAATACCAACTTATGTGTATATAATAGCTTTGATATTATGTATATAAATACTGATCAAAATGTTGCTGACATCTTAACAAAACCCTTAAGTAAAGGGAAATTTCATTATTTTTTAAATTGTTGCAATATTATCTCATAACTTTAACTACTGAACTTTAATAAAATTTGAAAATATTAGCCTATAACTAAAGGTTATTGTAACTTGAATAATATAAGGCATATTTTACTATATTCATATGAAGTGTTAACAGATTGTTGACTTCATTTAATCATATGTTTCAAATTAAATTGTAATATTATTAGTTTAAATACTTGATTTTATATCTTTTGTCAAATATTGCTTTATTCAAATATTTAGGCTTAACAATACCTAAAAGTTGTAAACAAATAAATGGGGATGTCGCCGCCATCTAGATGACGTCATTGTTATGACGCAATGCTCGGCCATTCCAACTACTACCTTAGTTACCTGTCTATACTTATAGATTTTAAAACCATGATAAAATATTCAGCTAAATCTTACGGGGGCATTTGTTGAATTTAAGATATATCACGGAATATTTTATCAATAGATTTTTATAAATATAGTTATCATCATCAATGGTTGTTATTCTTCTTCTTATTTTGGTTTTACATATATATGTATGTTTGTATCTAAATGATAAATAAAGTTTTATTAAATTAAAACGTATTTGTTATGCATTGATTGAATATAATAAAAAACCAATAAGGATCTATACAGTTGAATAACTTAAGATAGCTAAAGTAAAGTCAACAAATGCAGATATCTGGCACAGAAGGCCAGGACACATTTACAAAAGGGATCTCCAAAATGTGAGTGACACAGCAGAGTGCGAAGTATGCCTTGAAGGTAAAATGAGAAGACTCCCATTTCCTTCCAAACACGTCGAAAGTAAGAAGACTTTATTATCCTTGGAGCTCATCCATTTGGATGTAGTAGGTCCCATTAACCCAATATCGAAGGGAGGGAACAATTATTTTGTGACATTCAGAGACGATTTCAATCATTACACTACAGTATATTTTATGAGGTCTAAATCAGAGGTACTTGAAAGATTTAGGGAATATAAGAATAGTGTTGAGAATTACCACAGCAGAAAAATCCAAGTTCTAAGAAGTGATAATGGGAAGGAATATGTTAACAACAAATTTAATAAATTCCTCAATGAAAATGGCATCAAGCGACAACTTACAGTTCCAAAAACACCTCAGAAAAATGGAACTGCAGAAAAAATGAATCAGACATTGCTAAACACAGCAAGATACATTTTACTTGAATCTGGGATTCCCAAATCATTCTGGGCAGATTCTGTTAATACAGCTTGTTACTTAAGAAACAAATGTTCTAGTAAGACGATAAGTAACAAAATACCCAAAGAAATGTGGACCAAACGGCCAGTGAAGATTGAGCATCTCTGAGTTTTTAGTTGTCAGACCTGGACATACAACGACCAGCGTCAATCCAAATTTGATTCAAGAAGCCGGGAATGTGTTCTAATTGGTTATCTGGAAGGAGTCGAAGGATACAAGGTTTGGGATTTCAGAAACAATAGGATCTTCATAAGCAGAAATGTCAGATTTAGAGAAGACGTTTTCCCAATTAAGAAAATAGGTAAACAAATTTCACATGAAATTGATTTTTTCCAGGTTTTACATTGAAATTTTGAGGAAGTTTATGAATCTGTTAATGAGAAAGAGACGAAATTGGTAGAAAGGAACCAGAAAGACGAAGAACTAAAGAAGGAAGATGAAAGGGAAGGCCAAAATGAAGCTGCAATCCCAAGGGACTGATGAAACAATATCGGTAGAGAAAAATCTGAATAACTTGGAACGAAAAGAGGATGGAGAGCAAGCCTATGAAGATGAAGAACTGAGGAGGGAAGATGAAGAGGAAGGCCAGAATTCTATATACAGTTACAAGCGTCATGCGTCATCTCTGTCACCGTTTGCTTTTTTTTTTTGGAATGGCGCTCTCCTATTGGTTGGCTATGATCACGTGGCTACGATGGCGCCGCCACTACGCGAGACACTTTGTTTTTGACTTTGTCCCCCCCCCACTCGCTTTTTGGTTTTTGTAACTATTGTGTTGGAGCGGGTCGCTCCTTAAATAAATGCATATATTAGTTAATAACTAAATAGAATCCTCTCTTTCTTTTTCCCAGTAAGAGACGCCTACGGAAGCCAACAGTACATAGACAGATAAAGCACATAGGCTATAGTTATTAACTAATATATGCATTTATTTAAGGCGCCAATTTATAATTGTAACAAATAGTATTTGAATCAAAACATTCAATCGGGTAAAACACGGACGTTGCCCGGGTCATTCGGCTAGTGAAACTATAATCCCAAGAAGATCTTCAAGAATTGCGGCTAGGAAAAAGGAGGATTGTATATCAGCCATCCAACATGGTAAAATTGAACGTAAGAGCCATTAAGATGAAATACCGTCATCATACGAGGAAGCGCTTAATATGCCCAAGGTACAAGATTGGCTAAAAGCTATGGAATGTGAAATGTCATCACTTCAGGAACACCGAGTATGGGATTTTGTTGATTTGCCAAATAGTGTTGAGCCGATAAAATGCAAATGGATCTTCTCAACAAAACTTAATGAAGATGGAACCCAAAAATGTAAAGCAAGACTGGTGGCTTTAGGATGCAGTCAGAAGGTTGGGATACAATATTCGGAAACTTTCTCACCTGAGGGACGATAGTTTTAGAACCCTGTTAGCTTTAGCCGCCCTCCAGAACTGGAAGATGAATCATTATTATGTAGAGACTGCTTATCTTTATGGAAAATTGGAGGAAGTCATTTATATGAAGCAACCTCCAGGATTTGAACAACGGGGAAACGAACATAGAGTGTGTTGGCTGAATAAGGCGATATATGGGTTGAAACAAAGTGGACGAATTTGGTTCGAAAATTCAAAGAATTATCTCATTAAGATGAATTTCAAACACCTAGTTTCTGATAAGTGCATTTTCACTTTTGAAACTCAAAATGGAAGGTTAATATTGGCCTTTTACAGTGATGATATGTTAATTATATCGTCAAATGAATATGTTCTGAGCGAAGCCATTAGCATAATTGAGAACCAGTTTAAATTGAATAAAAGTAAAAAATTAAGTAATATATTGTGAATATATATAAGGCAAGAAGAAAATTTCATGAGCATGAAACAGACAAGATAAATAGATACCATACATGAACATTTTGGTATGAAGGATTCAAACCCATCATCTGTACCTCTTGACCCGAATCAAGATTTAGATAAATTTGATTCATCGGAAAAATGTGACCAGAAGAGATATCAAGAGCTTTTACGAAGTTTCATGTATTTGGGAACAAAAACCAGTCCCGATATAGTCTTTCAATTATCAACATTATCAAGATATAGTAAAAATCCTAGGAAAATTCACATGGAAGCCCTAAAGCGAATCCATAGATACTTGAAGGGTACTAAAAAATGTATTCTAAAATATAAGAAAGATTACCCGAACTGAGAGCATACTCGGATTCTAGTTGGAAGGAAAGATCAACAACTGAGGTTAAATCTACCACAGGAATATCATACCTACTTGGAAATAATCTCATTTCATGGGCTTCTAGATCACAGGAGAAAGTGAGCTTGTCTACTTGTGATAGTGAAATAAATGCTTTAACGGAATGTGTGAAGAAGTGCATCTACATCCAATGTCTATATGCAAGGATCTATTCAATATTCTTGGGCCAAGAAACTTTAAGGCCAAGATATTTTGTGACAATAGATTGGCCATCTTTTTAGCCCAGAATGGTCATGCGTGAAACAGATCAAACCATCTTGTAAAAAAGGTGGCATTCTTGCATGAATGCTTTATAAATTAAATCTTTGAACTTTATTACCTTTGATCTGTTGAAAATCTTGCAGATTTTCTAACTAAGGGAATTGGAAGAATTAAACTAAACAGGATCTTGACCACTCTAGGCCTCCGATGATGGTATCAAAACAACTTTAAAATGGGGGGCTTTGTTTGCTTTTTTTATAAGTTGTTTTTCATAGATTAATATATTTGTATTTTTGATCAGATGACTGGGTTACTTTGTGTTGGGTCCATTTTGGACTCGACCCAACAATGAAAATTATGAAAGTGTGAATTTGAGGAAACAAGGTTCTCGGCAGGATGTTGGATGTGCAGGATTACCTTTGATCGGATCCTGCAGACCACTATGGCACATTATGCTGATCTATCCGGTGGCCTGAAGGAGTGTCCAGTGACAATAATTCATGCTACATCCTGGGAAGAACCTTTAATGGCCTGAAGAATGTCCAATTGCACCACCCAATTTATTTTTCTTATTCATGCCTTTTTTTTTTCTGTAAATATTTATGTTTGCCTTGGATTAACAAAGCAAATTTTTTTTAGAATAGTAAGAGTAACTTTTAAATAATTCATCTGAATTATTTATTAACTAATTTTTTTTTTATCAATTTACAAATTGGTTCTATAATTCCTGAGAATTGTTTAATTAATTATTCTTTCCCAAATAGAATGTATTGATTTCAATACAGTCGGACCTCTTTAATTCAACACCCCAAGGGATCAGAGCTTTCGGTTGAATTAAAGTTATTCAGATGATTAGCTAATCATCTAACTAGCTAAAATAATATTTTTTAAAAATTCCTTTGTAATATAAATTGATCATATTAATTAAAACCATTGTGTGTGTCCTTTTTTGTATTATTTTTTATTTTCATGGTTAACTTTAGTATCAGGGACAAAATGGCAATAATACATATTTTTGAAACATAAATAATTACAAATAATATTTTATTCTAATTGAAGAATATAGCAGTTGAAAGGAAATAAATATGGAAAATGAAAATAAAATTTTAAAAAGTCTTTAGCCTTTCATGTTTCTTTAAAATACATTCATATTTTTAAAATGCCTTTTTGAATTTTGTTTAGAAATGTAGTTTATTTTTATTTCAATAATATTTTTTATTTTTTCTAAAAGGTCACAATCTGTGCTATCTGCTAAAACTTTGAGATTTGAATTTATTGCCTTAGTATTGAAATTAATATTTTTCCAACGAAATCTAATCTCTCCATTTTTAAGATCGAGTGATAGTCTTTTCAATTTTGAATCAGATTTTGGAAAATTCCCTCTATTTGTAATGAGAAATAACTATATAAATCCTGCTGTGGTAAAATTTCTCATTCAGTACTTTTGTCTGAAAATGGTATAAAAGCTGTTACTGAAACGTCACACACTATTTATTTATTTGGATTTGGTCTTATTACCTTGTGTTTATAATCTATAATCCAAATTGTGCCTTATCATTTTTATAGACTTCAATGGACCTAAGAAGTTATTCTTCCTATGAACTGAAGAACATGAATTCCAAAGTGAATATCAATGTTGATGCTAAGCCATCACTTCAAGATTCTATTTTAAAGAGTTCAGGATCTGAAGCTCTCCTCCATTTCAAGAAGTTGAGAAAACACAGCATTAAAAGGGCAAGTTTTTTTTTCTCACACCTATTTTCTCAAATTCTGCAAAAAGCATCAAGTAATTCCAGATGCATTTCTCATTACAAATAGATGGAATTTTCCAAAATCTGATTCAAAATTGAAAAGACGATTCACTTGATTTTATAAATGGAGAGATTTGATTTCATTGGAAAATTTTTCATTTCAATACAAAGGCAATAAATTCAAATCTCTATTTTTAGCAGATAGCACAGATTTTGAAAAAAATAAAAAATATATATTGAAATAAAAACAAACTACATTGCTAAACAAAATTCAAAAAGCCATTTTAAAAAGATAGAATATATTTTAAAGAAACATGACATGCTAAAATTATTATGCCAATATAAAGAGATTTATTTTATTAATTAAAAACTCCTTCCTGAAAAGAAAAATGAAGTACTCAACTCTGAAATTCAATCCAAAATATAACATAATGAATTTAACTGGTGAAGGTATCCCAATTGAAGTTCTAGACTTGCTTAGCAAAAGTTATAAATATGCATTAGGGGGAAATCTTAAACAAAAAGAAAAATTGGATATCATTTCAAAAACAGAAGAAATATGCAAAATTCTTAACCCTAATGAGGCAGAAAATATTAAATTTTAAGTTGATAAGGCACAATTTGGATTATAGATTATAAATACAAGGTAATAAGACCAAATCCAAATAAATAAATAGTGTGTGACGTTTCGGTAACAGCGTTGTTACCATCTTCAGAAAAAATTTTCAGATACATTACTTTTGTCTGAAGATGGTAATAACGCTGTTACTGAAACGTCACACACTATTTATTTATTTGGATTTGGTCTTATTACCTTGTGTTTAGATTTTAAGTTACTAATACACTTAAACAAAATTATAAATCAAATACTATAAACAAAAAATTGACCTCCAAATTTAAAGACCCACAAACAAAATATGTAATAACAAAATATGACAAAGGAAATGGAATTGTTTTATTGAAAAAAGAAGACTATAAACAAAAAATGCTTTCATTATTGAATAACAATGGCACCTATTCTCCTATACAAAATGTTCCAACAAAAAACTTCAAAAAAAAATTGAATACCTTACTTAAAAACTGGAGAAAAAATAAATATATCGAGTAATAGGCTTTCAACCAAGTTGAAAAATAATGATGCACATATATATGGTGCTCCAAAGGTCCACAAGCCTAAGTGTCCATTACGCCCATTAGTAAACAATACACCTTCACCAACCTTGGCAAAATGGTTAGCACAACAATTAAAAATTTACCAATATTTTAATAAAAAAGAATTTGTTAACTCCTATGAATTCAAAGAAGATATTATTGGCATGAAGCTAAATGGGAATCAAAGAATTATATCTTTAGATGTTGAATCCATGTTTACTTCAATCCCTATACCCACAATTATGGATGCATTAAACCATGTGATAAAAGATACAGAAATAAATAATTTTCCAAAATCAGAATTCTTAATTGGAATAGAATTTGTTTGAAAACAACATACTTTATTTATGATGACCAAATATATTTCCAAATGAAAGGTGCAACAATGGGAAGTCCAATTTCACCAAATGCAACTTGTATCACAGTAGGCCAATTAGAAATCAAAGCTCTAAATTCACTTAAAAATGATTTTATTATTTCAAAAGATATGTAGATGACTCCATTTTATTTATTAATCAGGGAAGTGAACAAAAAATATTGGATACTTTCAACAACCTATGTCCTGATATCAATTACTCTATGGTAGTAGATAACAACAAATCAATAAATATCCTGGACATGAACTTATCATACAACAATAACAATATTATAACCTCTATATCTGAAAAACCAACACATACGAGGTGTGTTCAAAAAGTATCGCGACTTTTGTGTTTTTTCAAAAATTATTTATTTATTCATGAATACCTATTTTGTCCCCTTCAAAGTAATCCCCATTAGATATTATACACTTGTGCCAACGGTTTTTCCAATCTTCGAAGCACTTAAAAAAAATTTTTTTTTAAATCTTTTTCAGCTCCTCTTTCGATGCCGTCTTTAACTCGTCAAGCGTAGCGTAACGTCGTCCTTTCATGGGCCTCTTCAGTTTAGGGAACAAGAAAAAGTCACAGGGGGCCAGATCTGGGGAATACGGTGGTTGCGGCATCATTAGTGTGTTGTTTTTGGCCAAAAAGTCGCGCACAAGCAACAATGTGTGAGCAGGGGCGTTATCGTGGTGCAAAAGCCAATTTTTGTTCTTCCACAAATCCAGGAGTTTCTGCCGGATTGCTTCGCGCAAATTGCATATAACTTGCAGGTAATATTCCTTATTGACCGTTCTACCCTGTGGCAAGAACTCATGATGCACTACGCCCCTGCAATCGAAGAAAACTGTCAGCAAAACTTTCACATTCGACCGAACTTGCGCGCTTTTTTCGGTCTTGGTTCGTGCGGCAGCTTCCATTGAGATGATTGAGCTTTGGTTTCCATGTCATAACCATAAACCCACGCTTCGTCACCAGTTATGACCCTCTGGAGCAAATTTGGGTCGTTGCGGACAGAGTTCAACATCTCATTAGCAATGTTCATGTGATGCTGTTTTTGGTCGCAATTGAGCAATTTTGGTACGAATTTCGCGCCGACCCATCTCTTGCCCAAATCATTGATAAAAATCGAATGGCACGGGCCAATCGATATGTTTAGGTCCTCAGCAACTTCTCTAATGGTGATTCGACAATTGGCCAATATCATTTTCTCCACTTCATTAATTTTTTCGTCTGTTGTTGAAGTGCTTGGGCGTCCGGCACGCTCTTCGTCGTTCACATCTTCTCGGCCTTCTGAGAACATTTTGTACCACCGATAAACATTGCTTCGGTCCAAGGTAGCTTCTCCGTATGCCACAGTCAACATTCGGAATGCATCCGTGCACTTAATTTCGTTTTTCACACAAAATTTGATACAGGTTCTTTGATCCATTTTTTTTAATAGGTGAAAATCGAAGACGATCCAAAACACCTGCAAGCAAAGCAGCTGTTAACAATTAAGTGAAGATTCAAAATGGCCAAGCTTGTCGGCATAAGTGAGAGACATGAGTACCAACATAAAGCCACAAAAAGATCGAAATTTGAATATACGTAACCGGCGAAAATTCAAAAGTCGCGATACTTTTTGAACACACCTCGTACAGGAACCTAATGAAACTATAGCACACAGCAACATTTCAGCCAAAAAGTAGGATTAGTAAAAGCTCTTTTATATAGAACTTTTACACTCATTAATGATACAGTTAAAAGAAATATAGAAATCAACAACATTAAAAAAGAACTAATCAATGAAGATTTTTGTGATGTATTGGCGGATTAGTTTAATATTTGTTTTTATTTATTTTTTGTCACAGAGTTGATGATGATAATTGTGTATATATGCATATACTATATAGTGTTTGTGTTTTGGAGCAGTTAGTTATTTTTCTAATATGGAATAGTTTTAACTTTGTTTGTTTCTTGGCATTAAAAAGATATACAGTAAAACCCCGCTAAGACGAACCATGGCTATAACGAACCTTCCCTTATAACGAACCCATCGAAAATCCGCATTCCATTCCATTAAAATTACCATCGCTATAACGAACTTTTCACTTTTCAAACTAGCGAACTATCGCTATAACGAACCCAATTTTGGTCCCAAAATGATAAAATCTATTAAAAATACTATGCTTATAACGAACTTAGAATTGTAATTTAAAAAAAAAAATTAAAAAACAAAATTTTGAGCATGTTTAAAGCTCGCGGATCGCGATTTCAAAACAATAAATTTAGCGGCATTGTTAGTTTGATTTTTGCACTTTATTTTTGCTGTATGTTGTATAAATTTTTACACATTATACTTTTTATTAATTAGAATATCTTTGCATCCATTAAATTTGAAATATAAAAAATGCAAATGGCTTCCAAAATGAAGAAAACAAAGGCATTTTAAAAACAAAAGCATTATTTCATTTTAAAAAAAAAAGGCCATTTTCAGAACTTTTCAAAGTGAAACAACATAGGCAAAATGTTAAGAACATATTAAAATAAGAGAATATAACTTTTCTATTATAAAAGATAAAATATAAAGTTATTAAAAATTGTTACAAAGAGGAATCAACTTCAACTTTTGCCGCGATCGCGATCGTACGTTTTAGAACTTAAAAAAAAAAAAAAAAGTCCAAATAAACGGTCCCGTGATGAAACAAAAATTATTTTTATGCCATTAACTATGGTGATTTTAAAGTCAGCAATGTTTTGCATGGCAGGTTTAAAAAAAAAACGAAATCTAGACCTAGAAGAATATGGGGAAACATGAAATGGAAGAAAAACACTAACTTTATTTGAATGGTGCAATGCTTGGAAGAATGCTTTGAAACAACAAGGTATTAGAGCCATTTTTTTTCAAGTAAAAATTGTATTATATAATGTGATAATGATGTTTTAAAATCATTTCATATCTTTGAATATATATTTAATAAAACTTTGCCTAGGATTTGTCTTGATTTTTAACTTAGACATAGAGGTACATGTATGTTAATCATAAGAAGAACCTATTATCTAATGATTTCTATTATTATTCAGTATTAATATAAGGAAATTAGTCAATTAAGGGAATTAAAATAAAGTGACCACTATTAAGAGGCAGCCTCTTCTTGTGTGTATGGCTGTTTTTTAATTATACGGTCTAAAATTTTTGAAAAGTAAAAAAAAATAGCCAAACCGTGGCTATAGTGAACCGTGGCTATAGTGAACCAAAAGCTCTGTCCCATTGGGGTTCACTATAGAGGGGTTTTACTGTACTATTTTCAAGTCTTATCTTTGGAAACATTGCATTGGCGACGAGGTTTAAGAGTAAGTACCCAAGCGATGGTATAGCGTAATATGAAGAATTTTGTTTAATATTAAAGAAGTAATAAGTTATTGGAAATTTACATAAGAAAAATTATTTCATGATGGCTCATTACCATTTTAAGGAATTTGAAGAAAAAAATGAAATTTTTGCTCATTTATCGAGCGTTTGGAGCAGTTTCTAATTCTAGAAGAAGCTAGTGAAGAAAAGAAAAAAGCCTATTTGTTGACTCTAATTGGCGGGAAGGCGTATGATACATTGAAAAATTCATGTAGCCCGAAGTTTCCTAAAGAGTATAAATATGAAGAATTGATTGAGAAACTGGTTGAATATTTTTCCCCAAGGCGATCTATAATCGTAGAGAGATTCATGTTTTTTGGAAGAATACAAAAGGAAACGGAAAGTGTTTCAGAATATCTGGTGGAAATCAAGCGGCTAGCCTCAACGTGTGGATTTGGCGAATTTTTAAAGGAATCCTTAAGAGACAAATTGGTGTGCGGATTGAGAAATGCAAAAATCCAGAGGAGGATCTTGTCGGAAGGAGATGTGCCGTTGGCAAGAGTAGTTGAAATTGCGTTGTCGATGGAGGCAGCAGAAAAAAATACCAGAATATTCCATGTCAATGAGCCTGCAGATAGCGTGGACAAAATACGCGCAGAAGTCAGAGAGCAAAAGAGAAAGTGCATACATTGCGGGAGGTTGCATAAAGACTTATGCAGATTTAGAGAGGCGACCTGTTTCAGATGCGGGAAAAGAGGTCACTTGGCGACCATCTGCAGGAGCCGTGGGGAACATACAGGTGAAAGACAGGTGAGCCGGTTTCTGAACCAGAGAAAGATTAATCAAATCGAGGATCAGGAGGAGGAAGAATCCGTTCAAAGAATGGTCTTCATGAGGACGTATGATTATAGAGTCAAGTATGCTACGAATGACCCTCCCTATGTGATTAAGATGAGAGTAGAGGACACTTTGATGACTTTTGAAATCGATACGGGTAGCTGTCTGACTTTAATATCGGAGAAGGATTTCAAAAGATACCTCCCAGACGTGCAGGTAAAAGAAGCGGGAATAATTGTTAAGACCTATGACGGAACTGTGATACCGATTCTGGGTGAAATAGATATCAAGGTCGATTTTCGGGGAACGATCGCTAAGCTTAGAGCTGTCGTGGTGAGAGGAGAAAGGAAGGCCTTGTTGGGGAAAGAATGGATCAATGTTTTGAAAATTGGAAATTATTTTGTGAATCAGATGCCTTTGGAGGACACGTTGGCGGAATTATTGAGTGAACACCAGGTTGTGTTCGGGGAGACAACAGATCCAATAAAGGGATTCACATTTGCAGTGAATATTCAGGATGTAAACCCCATATTTCATAAGGCCCGACCAATTCCCTTTGCGATTAGAACGGCGGTAAACGAGGTACTAGAAAGAATGGTGGAGAAGGACTACTTGTATCAAGTACCCAGCAGCAAGTAGGCAACTGCAGTGGTGGTTGTGCCCAAGAAGAATAAAGAGTTTAGGATTTGCTGTGATTTCAAAGTAAATAGGTTCTTGGATACTGCGGCCTATCCGCTGCCTACTCAGCAGGACCTGTTTTCCGTATTGGCTAGAGGGAAGTATTTCTCTAAACTAGATTTGAGCAATGCATACCTTCAATTAGAGGTAAACCCTAGCACCCAGCCACTCCTGACTATTAATACGCATAAGGGGCTTTTTAGGTTTAAAAGAATGCCTTTTGGATTGGCAAATGCCCCTAGTTTTTTTCAGTCAGTTATGGATAGAATATTGGCGGGAATTAATGGGGTTATTTGTTACATTGACGATGTACTCGTATCCACGGCGTCAGTGGAGGAACATATGGCAGTATTAAAAACTATTTTTTGTTCGGTTGCAGAAGCACAGCATAAAATTAAAAAGGGAAAAATGTGAATTTCTGTGAAGAGAAATACAGTATTTGGGACATCTCATCAAAGAAGATGGTATTCGGCCTTTAGAGGACAAGATACAAGGGCTACAGAAAGCCAAAAGCCCGACAAATGTCTCGGAATTGAGATCTTTTCTGGGATTGGTGAACTATTATGGAAAGTTTATTCCGAATTTGCCAGAGCTGTTGGAGCCACTTCACAAGCTGCTGAAAAAGAATAGTTATTGGAAGTGGACAGGGGAGTGTGAGGAGGCGATCTCGGAGTGTAAAAAAAGAATTACCTCCGAGAAAGTGTTGGTGCCATATGATGCCACGTTACCTTTATCTTTGGCCACGGACGCATCTCAGATTGGAGTGGGGGCGGTGCTGTCCCATGTTATCGAGGGCCAAGAGAAACCAATCATGTTTGCCTCACGAACACTTTCCGGGGCCGAACGTAATTATTCACAAATAGAAAGAGAAGCTCTAGCAATAATATATGGTGTGACTAAGTTCCACCAGTTTATCTATGGAAGACAATTTACCCTGATTACAGATCATAAACCCTTGGTATCTATTTTGGGGCCGAGAGCAGGGATTCCCACTTTGTCTACTTCAAGATTGCAGAGATGGGGACTGACTTTGGCGGCTTATACATATGAAATTAAATTCCGAAGAACTCAAGATCATGGAAACGCAGACCTTCTCTCACGGTTGCCAGTAGAGAGTGACGAAAAACCGGTTTTGAACCATACGTTCATATTATCATACGTGGAATATTTGCTGGTTACAGCAGCAGAAATAGGTGTGGAAACTAAAAAAGATGAAGTATTGTCAGTGGTGAAGCGCTATACGCAGCAAGGCTGGCCTGAAAGAGTTGGGGAAAACCTCAGACCCTACTTTCAGAGAAATTTAACTATGGACGGGGAATGCTTATTGTGGGGAATGCGAGTGATCATCCCGTCTTCTCTTAGGAAAAATATGTTGAGTTGTCTACACGAGACCCATTCGGGGATGGGCAAAATGAAGGCGGTTGCTAGGTCGCATTTTTGGTGGCCGAATCTTGACAACCAGATTGAATGCATGGTAAATGGGTGTAAAAATTGCCAGCAAACTCAGACAGGCCCAAGTAAAGTAAACTGGAGACCGTGGGTGTGGGCAACCAGGCCCTGGCAACGGATCCATATGGATTTTGCATTTAAAGATGGAGTGAATTTGTTAATTGTGGTGGATAGCCACTCAAAATGGGTCGAGGCGATCCCGATGAGAGAGATAACCGCAAGAAAGACGATTGAGCAGTTAAGAAGATTGTTTTCAGCGTATGGGTTACCAGAGGAAGTGGTGTCGGATAATGGCCCACAGTTTACAGGGGTAGAGATGAAGAGTTTTTTCGAGAGAAATGGAGTCAGACAAACTCTGATTCCAGCATACCATCCACAGAGTAATGGTTTAGCGGAAAGAGCGGTTCAATTGATAAAGATGGCCTTGGAAAAAAATAAAAGGAAGTTTGAAGATACCATTCAAGATACACTGTCAAGAATTCTCCTTACGTATCGATGCACGCCACATGAGACAACTGGGAAGACCCCATCAGAGCTGTTTATGGGTCGGTCTCTGCGGACCAGACTGACATTAATACACCAGAGCCTGGACAATAGGGTGAGGGAACGACAGGCCAGGCAGATGAGGTATGATCGAGGAAGAGGCCAAGAGGAGTTCGAGGTGGACGATAAGGTGTGGTGTAAGAATTTTAGAGGTGTCGGATGGATCCCAGGAAGAATAGTGGGCAGAAAGGGGAGCAGAGTCTATACAGTTTTGATAAATAGACAGGTGAAGACCTACCACCGAGATCAGATAAGGAGAAGATGGACTAGTGGTGAAGATGGAGATGAGGCCAGAGAGAAAAGAGAGGAGGAAGATGACCCAATATGGATGGCTCCTGAGAGTATGAACAGCCGGAGGGACAGAGAATCGTTTTCGTCGGAAACAGCTGGACTGCCGCAGGATCCAGTGTCCAGGGACCAAGGTGTGGAGATTGAAAGCAGCCCAAGGGAATCCGCGTGTTCCTCAGACAAAGAAGCCCAGACGGAGGAAAGGCCCCTGCCAAGAAGAAACCCTCCAAGGGATCGGAGACCTCCTGTGCGATATCAAAGCATGTAGGGGGAAGATGGTGTGATGTATTGGCGGATTAGTTTAATATTTGTTATTTATTTGTTGTCACAGAGTTGATGATGATAATTGTGTATATATGCATATATATAGTGTTTGTGTTTTGGAGCAGTTAGTTATTTTTCTAATATGGAATAGTTTTAACTTTATTTGTTTCTTGGCATTAAAAAGATATACTATTTTCAAGTCTTATCTTTGGAAATATTGCAATTTTCCCATCAAATTGATGGATAGAATAATAAGAGACAAGAACCAAAAATATGAGAATAACACTTCAATTCAAAATCTCAAGTGCAAAAACAAAGAAGCCAAATTTATCACATTGCCATTTATAAACCAAAAGTTCTATTCTAATCTATTTTACTAATATATTCAAAAAGTATGAAAAAATAAAAATCGCATGGACACCATGTAATCCTATTTCTCAATATACAGAATCATAAGAACACTCAATTACTTAAAAGAGCAGGTTTAATTTATGAAGTGAAATGTGGAAAATGTGACCAATGCTATGTAGGACAAACATCCAGAACTTTAAAAGAAAGAATAAAAAAAAAACATGAATATGCTCTAAAATGGAATAAAATTGAGAATTCTGCACTTTTAGAAATAGAAAAATCACAGGGCATGATAATTTTAATATAAAAGAAACAAAGGTACTAGATTATGAGAAAAATTATTTTAAGAGACAATTTAAAGAAGCCTTTTTCATTCAAAAGAAATGCGCTACAATTAACAGAATGGAAGAAAGAGAAAATATCAATTATATTTATAGATATGCTTTTAATTATATCTAAAAGTGGGTTATTTTCACTTTTAATTCTAAGAATAATATTGTGTGTTTTTCTCAGAAAACTATCTTCTTCTTATCTGCTATCTTGTTTACACATTTATAGTTGGCGCTCTGTGCGCTCCAGGAACCTGGGTTATAAATATCTCTCTTACAAACCTGATAACAGTAACTATTCAAAACATGCTGTAAAATTTGTTCTCATTCAGCACTTTTTTCTGAAGATGGTAACATCGCTGTTACCGAAATGTCACACACTATTTATTTACACAAGGTAATAAGACCAAATCCAAATAAATCAATAGTGTGTGACATTTTGGTAACAGCGTTATTACCATCTTCAGACAAAAGTACTGAAGGTGGTAACAACGCTGTTATTGAAACGTCACACACTATTGATTTATTTGGTTTTGGTCTTATTACCTTGTATTTATATTCTACAATCTAAATCGTGCATTATCAATTACTTACAAAATTAATTTCTAGAATCTTAAGTATGTAAATGAAGATTAAACTGGTTCAGAAATCTAGTGAGAGAGAGAGCAAATAAATATGTTGACATTAGGAAAAATGAAGGAGACCTCCAATGAGCTAGCTGGAAGAGGTCAAGGAAGCTACCAGAAGCTGCGAGTAATGGTCACCAAGAGTCAAACTTGACTTGATTGACACTAGACCAACAATGCCATTGTTAGCTATGTCAGACAATTTAATGAAAGTCTGTTTCGATACTCTCTGTGGTAGGTTCCCATTAAAACACTCAATACGGAGGTCTGTGGATGAGTTGTTGTTCCTTTTCCCTTTTTTCAAAGAATACACAAATTCCATGAGTCCATGCTCCTCAAGCTGTGATCTCATAGAATGGGGTGTAGGGGTGCAGCTTTTGTTGATCACATGATCCAGGCACACTTTGGTGAAAGTCTGACTTTGCCTTTAATTTAAGGCTGTTCCTAACATCGAAGCCTTTGCTGCCGACTTTAACATGAGTACAGATGCAGTTCTTCCATATCCCTGGAGAGGAAACCTTGCTGAGGTATATCAACTAGTTCAGTTGAACTGAGGATTTAAAAAAAGTCTTTCTTCTCTCTTTCTAACAATGCTGCTGTTGTGTGTGGTCCACGACTGCTTATTTGTCAGAGTTATTTTGCTTTTTTCACAGCTGGCTTTTATATCTGAGGGTCATTCTTCTATCTACCACCTGGGGATGCACCCTATAGCAGTCAGTTCTGCTTAAGGATAGGGATGCGTGGTGTAAACTGTTGCTTTACGACCACCATGACCTGGGATCGAATCCTGCATATTGGGCACTTTTTTCTAATTAAAATAATGTCCAATGGCCTCCGATTCTTGCAAAAGTCCAACCTAACCAGCGAGTGCAAGTAACCAAACTGGTCTTTGGCACACTTGTGAGTGCAAAAGTCAAACTGCTTTTCACATGTGTAGACATACTTACAGTAAATGTAGTTGTCAATTTTTACTCACTATGATTATCATGGTCTGTACCATGTGTACTAGAGGGATAATAATAATAAAAAAACATTTAATAATAAATGAATGGTGATAGAAAGGAAGCTGTGGTATAGAGTCAGTCAATTAGGAGACACTTTATCTCTCTGTAGTAGGTTTCTATCAAAACACCCAATGAGAAATGATTGGTCTTCATCTTTCTTAACTCCACTCAATAATATCAGGGTATTAAGCCTGTAGAGCTTGAGATGGTGTCTGTTGGGGATGAGTGAGTATATCAATGGATGAGCTAATACAGTCGATAATGTGGTTTGGGGTTACAGGTTGAAAATTGCACTCTATACATAGTGGGAAAATCGTGCAAACATTCTGGAATGTAATTGTCCGTAGATGACCTGCAGTCTGGAAATCAAAGACTGTTGTTCCCTTGGGAAGACAGAATTGGTAGTTGTCCCTCCTGATCTGTACCAGTAGATTTCCATTCTTGCTGAATTTTTCAAGGAATTTTTCTTTGTAAATAGAAATTCTGCTGCCAGACAGTCCAGTTACAAGTTGGCTGCCGTCAGTATAAATTGTGATGTCAAAGAGGGGGCCAAGAGCTTTAAGTAATTCTGGCGGAGTTTCATGTTTGTGGAGATTGGCTGGGAGAAAAGGGATACAGGTAAGTTTGTTGCGAGTTCTGTGTGGAGGGTAGATATTTTTGGTTTTGGTATTGATTTGGATATCTAAAAGATTAGAGTGTTGAGAGGAGTGGGGCGTTTTAATCTTTGATTGGGGTCCCAATCTCTAATAAAATCTCTTGTAAGGTGTTCTTTAGGAGAGTTAATCTTTTTAAATATGAATTTTGAGAAGCAGATTTTTCTCCTGAGGTATAGGATAAGAAGGTTAGATTCGAATTCAGCTATGTGATTTGGGCAGGATGAGTTTAGCTGTGCTTGTTTGGAATCTGTCTATTTTGGATAGATTGATTTTACTTGCATTGATCCAGGCTGGGGCAGCATATTACAAAATTAGGTCTTACGAGAGCAAAATATGTTGTGTGTAAGATATTGGTATTTGAACCCCAGTTTGAGCCTGATATATTTTTTTAGAATTTGGAGACAATTTTTATCTTTTTGTATCATGGGGGTCAATATGTTTTTAAAGGTGAGAGCAGCGTTCAAAGAAATATTTGGGGTCCAATGGCGAAGGTGGTTGTTAATGGTGAAGAGGCCAATTTCAGATGTGCTGATGTTAATAGGTAATTTCAGTTTCTGGGTTAGCTTTTTCAGATTTTTCATAGCCTATTCAGAGAGTGTTTTGCATCAGAGAGTTAGTGATTGAAGACCCAGAAGTAAAGGTAAATTTTAGATGGTGGTTTGATGAAGGTGTTTTCATCTTTAGGTAGATGTTGAAGAGAATAGAACTTAGGATTGACCCTTGGGGTAGATCTAGGTAAATACGAGTAGTTTTTGATGTATTATTGTTGAAATTAACCTGTATGGGGCATTTGGATAGAAAGTTGCTGATCCAACTCAGCATGCTTCTCTCGAATTTGATAATTAGTTTTTCCTTCCAGACTCTGTCGATGGCTACTATAGTTGATTGCATTGGTTTATCATGAGAGCTGTCCTGGATTTGTTGGACAAAGTGAAAGATTGAATCCTTTGTGCTTTGATATTTTTTGAAAGCTCTCTGATGACTTCACCCAATAAGAAATGATTGGTAATAGAAAGAAAGCTGTGGTAAGTGGTCAGTCAGTCAGTAAGGACATACTTCATCTCTCTGTGTTAGGTTCCCATCAAAACACCCAATAAGAAATGATTGGTGATAGAAAATGGTAAGGAGATAGATAACCAAGTTATACAAGTTTATTGGAATCAAGTTAGACAAGTTTGGTCACCAGTGGGCCCCCAACATGATAGCCACGGCATGGACCAGCTGGGAGTGGCTGGCATACAGCCTGAGCTGGGAGCCAACATCTGCCCACCTCACAGCTGCAGCATCATCTCCAGCCTCCAGTGGCAGCAGGCCTGCAGTGGCTCCCTCCTCGTCATGGAAGTTGACAGCCACTGTCTCCATCCAGGCTTGGTCTGTGTTCCTGGGGTCATCCACATAGCCTCGGTAAACCTGGAAAATCCAGTCAACCTCAGTTTAGGCTAGGACTGCTACTTTCCCTGGGTAGTGAGGAACAGATGGCTGGGAACCTATACCTATGTAGACCTTTTGTAGCTGTTGGTAACCCTACAAAAAATAGCCACAGCCCAACAGCAGTATTATTACCAGGATGTGTCACCATTGTCCCACATAAACCTGAAGACATGATTAAGACAAGGCCACCCACAACTGGGGAACTCTTCAGTCAGAACTACAGTTCATCTTGGGGAGAGGGATTTCAAACCAGGGGAAGATGAAGCTATTAAAAAAATTGGTGAAAATATTTGACTATTGACCAACTCTGGTTCTGTTCATGATTACATGTCATCATGCCAGCTAGTTTGTCTCATAACAAGGCAAGATTTGTAGACAGATCCTTGGACAGAACCTTTTCTATTAAAGAGCAGTAACAAGACAGAAGATTATGTTTAAAATATTTAAGGGCACAAATAAAGAGCTTTACATAGAGTGAATACTTGTACTCCTTAGTGACTCATCATATTTTCCCTTATTTTTTAGTGCACCTCCTTGCATCATTATAGTTATTGAAGAAAAAAGCACGCACGGTATGAGACACTCACGGACGCACCTTGAAGAGCTCTCCACTATAAACATTTTATAAGCCTAATTTGATTTGAATTATTTAATATAAATAACCTTAAATAATAACATATTTACACTTTATTAGTTTATTTAACAACCAATAGATGGCCGGATTCACTGGACATACATCAACTTGCTCCGGTAAATATTGCTTTTTATTATAATATATATTTTTAAAGTTATTATCATTTCTGTATTTCAGTTTGAAAATACATTATTACATTAAGTGAAAATGAACTTTTACTTAGTTAAGTAAATAGAAAGAAATGGATTCTATCTCAAAGTCAATGAACGCTAAACTTGATGAAATAGATAATTATTTCGATAACAAGTTTAAAACCAATCTCTCAAAAGAATCTCACAAAAAATAATATACGTGTATATTATTTGTTGTCTATGATAAATCAGACAAAGAATGGAATTGAATCTTGAGGAGATTTAAATAATCAAAATACAATTGAAAAATAACTGAAATTATTGATAAAACAATAGATAGAAAATTTGAAAAGATTTTTAAAGAACTTCCAAAACCTAAATCCTAATCTCAAGTAGTACCACAAGATACCAAACTTATTAATAAAAACAACAAGCACATAAAGATGAATCAACATTGATAGTGTCCTCAAACAACAATGAAACTAATTTCAAATCAAAACTATTTCCAATAAAAAATATAAAAGTTCTAAGAGAAAGTGGCAAGAAGGTCAAGATTAAAAAAATAATTAACAATAAAAAATTGGTAATAATAAAATCCCCATGTCTGCTGGATACCAATATACTGCTAGAAGAACTGAAAGCGGTAAGGAAAATTTACATACCTAGGCCAAGGGATCCAACAATAATAATTTAAAATGTATGTAGATTAACTGAACCATCGTCATTGGTACCAATGGTATGCAGAATGATTTGGAATTGGAGGGAATGAAAAATGAAATAATATTTCATTTTTCAATTAAATCTAATACACCCTATCAAAATTTAGTTTTAAGAGTCTCTCCAAAAGTTTATCAAAAATTGAGGAAAATGAATAATTTAATTTATACTGAATTTGAGCGATGTTATATACAGGATAGAATATTTGTTAAACAATGTCAAAACTATTCTGAATATAACCCGACTCATAAATTAAGGGATTGTCCCAAAGTTAAAGTTTGTAAAAACTGTAATACAGGGTGATCATAGCTGCACTGGAGAGCTGAGATGTTGCAATTGCTTGACCCACGCGAAATATAAAAATAGCTCAACAAATCAGGCCAAATTATAATCTGTACCCGCTATATAAAATATAATTAGATAGAATAATCCAAAAATACAATATTCTCCCATAAATAAAGAATAAGAAACACCTAGTGGAAATTATTTCATTGAAATTTTGACACATAATTATTCTAAATGAATGAAAATATAAAGTGTATACAGCAAAACCTCAGGAGGAGTTTAATAGAAACCAGTGAACTACAATCCAATATTATATCTAATCCACCGGATATTCTTTTGATTCAAGAACCATATGCATTGCACAATGATGTTATTTATGACATAGAATCTCAGATTGTATGTTCAGATAAAAATGAAGATAAATATATGGTAATTATTATAGTGCGGCATTTATATATGATCTGAAGCTCTCCTCTATTTCAAGAAGTTAAGAAAACACAGCATTAAAAGGGTAGAAGAGCTCGTGGAGATCACGCCACGGGCAGAGAGAGAATAAACATATCTTCCTTGGAAGTCTTTTAAAACTTAACGTCTAAGTTTATTTTTGGAAAGTTAAACTTCTTGAAACTTTACAAGGCGAGTTTTTCAGTGTTATTTTCTACGCGACATCTTTGGTGGAGACGCTGGGTAAATTCAAGACGGCACTTAGAAGGAGCTTCCGACTGTGAAGGCATGCATGTATGACAGCGCAAGGATCCCTAGGGGGACATAGCACTTTAAATTGAAAAAAATAAATAAATTATAGTTGAAACAAGTACAACAAAATTAGAATTTAAACATTAGGTATTAGCGCACCATCTGTATTTGAAAAATTAAACTTTAATGCAATCTTTTTTAAGGCTAAAAATAAATAAAATTCATTTTTTCTATAGAGTAAGGCCACTAGAAAATTATTTTATTTGTTTTAGAAAAAATATAAATATTTTTTGCTACAAATACAGTAGAAGCTCTCCATAAATAAAACACCTGGTTGTAGAGCCAAAGTGTCCTTTGGAGAGAGATGTCCTCTTGCCAGAGAGTAGCTAATTGGTAAAAATGGAAATTTGGAAAATGGAAACTGTCCTCTGTAGAGAGGTGTCTGTCATCACGAGTGTCCGCTCATGGAGGGGCTCTACTGTATTTGATTTGAACAGGTCAACTGTGTGATGTTTTGATCCAGTAGCACCTCCTATGAGAAACCAGCCGGCCATAAGTAATACTGAGAGGTGGATTAGATGAGGTTTAACAACAGTGGTTACTCATCAGAAATTTCACTATGACAACATGGCTGCCAGCCCAAACATCACCTCCTCTCCCCCAGCAAAGAACTCCTGCAGCCGGAGGTCCAGCTGTTCCCGCCGGGACTCACTCAGCTCCAGGGAGTTGAGGGCTTCCTCACAGAACTCCCGGCGGAGTGTCTTGGTTACAACCTCTCCAGGGTCCACCATGCCCTGTACACATCCGTCTGCTTGTTTAAAACATATTTTGGAGTTGAAATAATAACATCCCCACCTCTACTACTACATTAAACCAATGTTGCTTGCGCAAATATTCCCTTGTTGCTCATTCAAAAATTATTGTTGAAACTTAATTTTTCAATGTGAAACAATAGTACAAAAGTGAAGATTTACTGGGGTCAAGTGGTTAAATAAAGAAAAAGGCATATCCTTATTGTGCAACTAATTTACATATTTACATAGCCAATTCAAATGAGGTTTTGATACTTAAATGACGGAAAATATTTCTAATCGTAAAACAAAATGGCGGGGGGGTAATCTTTGTAAACATAGGTTGTATCCCAGTCTCAGTTTTATTATAGTATGAGTAGGTTGATAATGGAACCATCCAGATCACATTGACTCCGTTACACATGGGTGCTGCACACATTCTCCAGACCATCACCACCTCAGTGAGAGAACACTGCACAGAAAACTACAACTACCAAGTAATAAAATCAGATCCAATAGTATGTAACAGCACTGTTACCATCATTACATTACCAACATCATGTTACCGAAATGTTATACACTATTTATTTATTTGGTTTTGGGCTTATTACCACGTAGTTCTAATCCAAATTGTGCTGTTTCAGCCAGCCTATATAATAATTGAGTCGAATGTGAAAAAAATGACTGAAAAACCATAATTTATTTTTTGGTATTTTCTTATTATATAGAGGACTTGCAAAAATTTCACAAAATTAGTTGATGAATGGTATAGACTGCCAATTTTTGACAGCCATGACCTGGGATCAAATCCTGCATATGCAACTTTTTATGAATAAAAAAAAAAAAAGAATGCTCGAATTGCCCCCCGATTCTTGCAAAGGTCCAACAACACTACTAAATCCAAGTAACCAAATGGGGCTCTAGCAACTCTTGTAAATGCAAAAGTTGAGCTGCGCTTTCCACATCTGTAAACATGTGGTGTACTTACAGTAAAAACAGTCACCAACTACTACCCACCGTATTTTTCATGGACTATGCCACAATACAGCAACATGGTTCTAACATAAAAACAAGGTAATAAAACCAAATCCAAATGAATATATAGTGTGTGACATTTCAGTAACAACACTGTTACCGAAACGTCATACACTATTTATTTATTCGGATTTGGTCTTATTTACCTTATATCTATAATATTGTAACAAAGTATTAATTAATTTTATTATTTTTATCAACAGGGTGGTCATTTTATGCGTATATTTTGCTACTCTGTAAATTTCCCTTGTGGCTTATCTTTTGTTTACCATTCTTGGTTTGTCCTTCCCTGAAATAAATTGCTGTCCCCTCCTGAAGTTTTTGTCTTCCCTAATTTTCCACGTGGCAATATACTAGATAAATGACCCGGGTTCGCCTGAGAATTCCCCCGAGTGCAATTTCCTTCATACTGAAAGTACATCAATAATAAATAGTAGAAGTGCCATAGAATAGCAATACAGAAGTAACACAAACCACAGGAAAAAATTGTGTGTGATGGCAAAAATTGTATTATATTAGTGTTTAGGTATTTGTTTTAATTATTTTTAAAAATCCATTTAGTTGTTTCAAAATCAACATAGTTTAAATAGATAACAGCTCTTCCACCCAACACCCGAGGTACCCGCCCCAGCGTATTAATCCTTGAAATTGCCTGAGTTGAGTGAGTGACTGTGATGTCCATCTTCTCAGTAAGAATAAGGAAAATTAGGTTTATAAAAAAAAATTAATCCAAAATACTGGCATGTAAATATTTTTCTGTAAAAAATAAAGGAGCACATGGAAATTAGGCAAACATGTGTTTGTTAATGACTGCGACTGCATTTAATTTTTTTTTTTTTAAAGAGATAAAAAAAAAAGGCCAGAACAAAAATGTATAAAAAATACGAAAGCCATTATTTACATAGAGTAACACTAATTTTGTTAAGTTTTTTGAAATTGCATTATGTGCACTTACTGGAACTTAGTAATATAAATTTCTCTCTCAATACTCAATACTTTTGTAAAAAAAAAAGTAACACTTGTATAAAAAGATATTTCAAAAATGTAAGCAAGCAACTTGAAAAAAAATCCAGAATGCTTATGACCTCAGGGAGATGCCACTGCTTATCATAAAATAGCTCGAGAAGCATGAACTAATGGAATTCATGTAATCTTTACACAAGGGGATAAGAAACAACAACAGTTAAAACAAATTAGATTTAAAAGTTGTTGTTATAGAGTTAGGATGTTAGAACCATATAAGGCTTTGGATAATCTTCTTATATATAAAAGTCAATGTCTGTTGTCTGTTTCGCGATAAACTCAAAAACTACTGAACCAATAGGTACCAAATTTTGCATGTCGCTTTTTATAAACCTGAGGAAAATTTTCAGCTACATTTTGATTAGTATTTTTGGCTATTTATTTTTTTATTTGAAAAAAAAAAAAAATCCTGGGCCTTGTATTTACTCTGCATAAAAAAAAAAGTTATTCAAATGAAAAAAATGAATAGCCAAAAATACTAATCAAAATGTAGCTGAAAATTTTCCTCAGGTTTATAAAAAGCAACATGCAAAATTTTGTATCTATTGGTTCAGTAGTTTTTGAGTTTATCGCGAAACAGACAACAGACCTTGACTTTTATATATAAGCAGATAATCCAAATTGTGCCTTATCATGGTTCTAACATCCTAACTCTATAACAACAACTTTTAAATCTAAATTGTTTTAACTGTTGTTGTTTCTTATCCCCTTGTGTAAAGATTACATGAATTCCATTAGTTCATGCTCATCGAGCTATTTTATGATAAGCAGTGGCATCTCCCTGAGGTCATGTTTAGTGCATCTAATACAAGCCAAAATGTGATAAGGCACAATTTGGATTATAGATTGGATTTGGTCTTATTACCTTGTGTTTATAAGCCAAATTGTGTTCTGGAGCTGCATGTGCCAAGCTAAATTTTGGGCAAGTGGGGTAGATTTTTTTTTTTTAATCTTCAATGGCTTGAGATACCCTGTTCTAAATCTTGTTAGTGTTGTTTGGTGCTGTCTATTTTCAGGTTCATAGCTACTCCTGGGTCCACTCCACTGTACCAGTGTGCTTAGGTGGGATTCTCCAGTTGTTGTTAAAGAAAAGTAAATTTATTTTTCCATGGTAAGAGTTCTTTTGGACCTTTTTTTGCTATCACATCAGCAGTTTCATTGCCTTCAATGCCAATGTGTCAGGGTATCCATTGAAGATGAATTTTAGAGGTTTTTGAGAGTTTTTGGAGATAACCAATTATGTTCCTGCTTACTTTGTCTTCAAGTTCCCCTGTGTGACGTATTGTATAGCACTTCTACTATCAGTAGGAATCCAGATATCTTGAAAAATATAATTTATGATTAATTTTAAGGCTTCATAGATGGCTTTAAGTTCTGGTCTGAAGACAGCAGAAATATGGATTTCTTGTGTTTATTTTCTCAATGCCATTTGTGGTTTTAATGAGACAGCAACGGCCATCACTGCTACCATGGTATTAGATAGTTATTGCATTTTGAGAAATATTATTAATCATTTCTAATGATAATTGTTTTAAGTATTGGGGTTTTGGTATTGTTTGTTGGTGGGTTCATTTGAAATGGCATTAAAAATAACATTTTGTAGTGGTTCGCATGGAGAATTTTTTTTCTTCTAAATAATTTTTTACTACTTTATTTTGTAAAAATCCATTTCTTTTGTCCAGGTGAGGGGGGTCTTATTTTTTTGAGTCTTAGATTAGATTCGCAATTAAGTATGTATTGTAAGTTCTGTGCTTGTTTCCATAACTCTTGATCTTGTTTATCTATTTTGACAGATTGTAGCCTCTTCTATCCTTTAAGGGCATAATGTCTGCCTCGTAAAGTACATACACGTACGACATACATACACAATGTACATCCTGTTTTCCAGGAGTTATTGAAAATATTAAGAAGTCTTTCTTTGGCATTTTTGCCAAGTTTGATATCATTTGGCCATGGATTCCATCTGGCCCAGGGGTCTTGCTTAGGTCAGTGTTTTCTAATGCATAATCTAGCTTTTCTTCATATTGATTTTTTCATGTAATATATTACGAGTGCTGATGACAATTTTACAGTCATAAATAATTTTTCGGGCCTTTTTTTTTTTCAATTTCTTATATTTTATTTCAAATTTGATTTTACAGTAGAACCTCCCTGTAAAGGAGACCTAATTGCAGAGCCAAAGTGTCTTTTAGAGAGAGGTGTCCTATTACCGAAGAGTTGCTAAATAGTAAAAATGGTAATTTTGCATATGAAAGCTGTCCTTTGTGGAGAGGTGTCCGCTAGCAGGTTGTCCCCTGAAGGGAGGATCTACTGTACTAGTTATTTGATATGAATAGCCTAAAAGATTAGCAGCATTTTTGTCATTAGTTCCTGGGGTACCATCTGTATTCTTAATCAAATTTATTTTTTCGGTTTGTGGCTAAGCTGTGTTAACTTGTTTTGCCAAATGCCAAAGTTTTGTATTTGGGTTTCTTGGGTTCAGATTTTCACATGTTTGTTTCCATTTTTCCCCTTTTCATATTTAGGTAATATCATTTTTTTTTTTGCATTCACAATCTTCAGTTCAGTTCTACAATTTGTTTGGTTTTGCGTGCACTTTTTGTAATTCATTTCTTTGAGTTATAAGTGTTTAAAGAATCTTTTTTGCCTGGTGTGTATAATTTTGAAATCCATTTCTTAATATTGCCTTTCGAAACTGACACTTTGGCTGCTTTAATAATGATATTTTTGAACGAAATCCAATTTTATTCCATATCTTTTATTCTAGTGGGTGCTATTCTCCAAAGTCTTTATTGAGTTTTGTTGGTAAATATTCTAATTACCTTTTTTGAAGTTCCAGAATTTTTCTTTAATTGAGTTGGTTTTGGTCTTGATCGTAATTTCTATCAAAATAGACAAATGATCACTTCCAATACTTTTTAATATTTCCCATTTGCATTTGTGGAAAATGCCAAGACTGGAGAACCTTATATCAAGGGTTTGTGCAGCATTATAGCTGTAGGAATGGTGGCTAGGATTCCCATCATTTAAGCACATGAAGGCTTTGCCGTCAAATATATTGGATAGTATTTTGCCTCTTGGGTTTGGTGGGAATAATCCCCACAGTTGATGCTTTGCAAAAAGGTCGCCTACAATAATAATGTTGCCTGTAAGAAATTAAGCCATTGTTCCTTTTTCAATGATTTTATTGTTTGGAGGGTGATACATATCATGTATGTTGATGGCTTTGTTTTTGTTGAGGTAGAATTTGATACCTTGGGCTTCGAGGTCTGATGTATTTGAAATATTTATGGTAATGTCCTCATAATATACATTTTTTATTAGATATGATAGGCTACCCCCTTCTTTATTTCTATCTTTTATGAGGATATTGTAATTTTTATATTTCATTTTGTATTTTTTATTTAATTTGGTTTCCTGTAGGGCTATAATTTTTACCTTGTGTTTGTCAGCTATTTCCATTATTTATTCTAATATTATTGTTTGAGTACACATTACATTTATGTCACACTACAAAATGCTTAATTGTTTGGAAGCTGCAAATTTTGAAGTTTGTGTGATGAGACTGTATTATACATATCAGACAGAACATTCTACCTAAGTCCTGAACGCGCCTCTATTTATTCTGCGCGATGAGTGATGCAGCGCATGCAAATCAACATTTGATCTCATGGAATGAGGTGTAGGGGTGTAGCTTTTGTTGATTATGGCACCATGATCCAGGCGTACTTTGGTTACAGTCTGTAATCTTTACCTGTAATTTGAGGCCGTTCCTAACATGGAAGCAAACCCTTTGCTGCCGACATTAACATGAGCACAGACGCAGCTTCTCCGTAATCCCTGAAGAGAGACCATTGCTGAAGTCCATCAACAGGATCAGTTGAACTCGGGATTTTTAAAGAGGTCTTTCTCCTCTTTCTAATGAAGCTGCTGTTGGTCCGCGACTGCTTATTCGTCAGAAATATTCTGCTTGTTTCACAGTTGGCCTTCATATCTAAAGGTCGTTTCCCTATCTGCCACCTGGAAACGCTCCTTGTAACATTAAGTTTTGCTGAGGGTGTTTTAACTGTGATTATAGCAACATAAAATCTTAGTCCCAAGAGATGTTGCTATAGGGAAGTTCGACTATTCCCAGTGATGTAGGTAGCCCTTAAAATACAAAAAAAATCTTCAGCCAAACTACTGCAGCTTAAAGTATTACTATGATGTGAATCACTGTAGAATTACAATAGAGGTTTGCCATCTGTCAAGTGTCTAGATATGTACACCACAAGCAGTTCAAGGGGTCAGAACTCGGTTCAAACACTCACAGCTGTACTTGAACATGAATAAGAGGCCATTGAAAAAAAAAAATATATAAAATATATATTTTTTTGCTTATCCCTAGTACACGGGGTACAGGCCATGATAATCATGGTGGGTAGTTAGCGACTACTTTTCACTGTAAGTGCACCACATCTCTACACATGTGAAAAGCAGTTCGACTTTGCACTTACAAATGTGCCAGAGCCCCGTTTGGTTACTTGCACTCGCTGGTGGGGTTGGACTTTTGCAAGAATCGGGGGGCCATTGGAGCATTTTTTTTTTAAAACAGAAAAAAGTGTCCAATGCAGGAATCGAACCCGGGTCGTAGTGGTTGAAAACCAAACGGTTTAACCAGCCTTCTCTCTCTCTCTCCACTGCCCCCCTATATAAAATATTATTTAAGGGAATAATAATTTAATGAACATTTTAAAAACCTTGTTCTTGGTTAAGATAATATATATATATTTTTACTTATCCCAAGTACAGGTGGTACAAACCATGATAATCATGGTGGGCATTTACTCTAAATACACCACCACAGGCAGGAATCATTTCAACTTTGGCTCTTACAAGATGTCCAATTTGATTACTTCCATCACTGATGGGCTTGAACTTGTACAGAGGCAATTGAATTTAGATTTTTTTCTTCATAAAAAAGAATGCCCAATACTGGATTTTTCAACAATAATAAGTTTGTGGTTAATATAACGTAATTTATTTAGAATTAAGCTTTATTCAGGAAAGAATGAAAGATTTTATTTATATATTTATCTCTAGCTTTTAGAGGAGAATATTATTATAATCTTAAAATTATCCTCACATTAGATAATAACACCAAATCCAAATGAATAGTTTGTGATGTATCGGTAACAGCATTGTTACTGGAATGTTACATACTACTTATTTATTCGAATTTGGTCTAAATTACCTTGTGTTACCAATCTAGGATTCCAATTGTACCAAATTACCGAAGTTAATTCACTCCATTTTTGCTAGTCCTGAACCTGGATAAAAAAGGGGAAGGGCAACAATAACAATCTAACTAAAAAACCTGGGCACAACTGCCCTGTTGATAGTATCCTGTAAGGGCTCCTGATCCAGGAATACAGGAAAAGCAGCATCTATACTCCTTTTCAGGAGCGACTGCAAATGGCATCTGTTTGTCATGTCAGAGGCAGCCATTTTATATTGGAGTAAGTCGGCCTGCCACTATGCACTAAGTACAATTCTCAACCTGCAACCCCAAAATGCATCATTGACTGTATTGGCTCATTTATTAATGAGCTCTGCTCATCCCTAGCAGACCATATCAAAGGTTTCAAGCTTTACAGGCTTGATACCCTATGATTTAGTGGAGATAAGAAAGAAGAAGATGATGATGATGGCTGTCATTAAAATTATCCTGAAACCAGTGTGCACTTCAAAATTAAAAATACAAATGATCTATTAGAAAAGTGAGGACGACTGACCCCTGGGATGGCCCACTCCCCGGTGTCATGGCGCTGGATGGCTACAAACTGGAGGACAGGCTTCTGGGTGTCTGGATGGAGCATTTTGATTCCTGCTCCTGGCTTCCACCTAGAAACACCACCTTTGTATTTTATTGGGCAGTTAAGAGAGGCACAGAGAAGCCATTAGTACAGCAGCAAAATGATTTAAGCGAGGATACATTGTTAAAACAATAGATGCTGAGCAAAATATTTCAGTGAGAATAAACTGTTAGAACAATAGCTACAGCAAGGAAAAGATTTCAGTGAGGATACACTGT
The DNA here is from genome assembly GCA_030710605.1 of Cordylochernes scorpioides. Taxonomy (NCBI): domain Eukaryota; kingdom Metazoa; phylum Arthropoda; class Arachnida; order Pseudoscorpiones; family Chernetidae; genus Cordylochernes; species Cordylochernes scorpioides. The sequence continues at coordinate 33,074,208 of CP092883.1, forward strand.
TAGAATAATAGCTACAGCAGCAAGAGGATTTCAGTGAAGATACACTATTAGAACAATAGCTACAGCAGCAAGATTACAGTGAGGTTACACTGATAGAATAATGGCTAAAGCAGCAAGAAGTTTTCAGTGAGGATACACTGTTAGAACAATAGCTACAGCAAAAAGAAGATTTTAGGGATGATACACTGTTAATACAATATCTACAGCAGCAAGAGGATTTCAGTGAGGATACACTGATAGAACAATGGCTACAGCAGCAAGAAGATTTCAGTATGTATACACTGTTAGAACAATGGCTACAGCAGAAAAAGGATTTCAGTGAGGATACACTGTTAGAACATTACCTACAGCAAAAAGAGGATTTTAGGGAAGGTACACTGTTAAAACAATAGCTACAGCAGCAAAAGTATTTCAGTGAGGATACACTGTTAGAACAATAGCTACAGCAGCAAGAGGATTTCAGTGAGGATACACTGTTAATACAATATCTACAGCAGCAAGAGGATTTCAGTGAAGATACACTGTTAGAACAATAGCTACAGCAGCAAGAGGATTTCAGTGAGGATACACTGTTCGAACAATGGCTACAGCAGCAAGAGGATTTCAGTGAGGATACACTGTTAGATAAATGGCCATGGCTACAGCAGATAAGAGAATTTCAGTAAAGATACACTGTTAGAACAATGACAACAACAGCAAGAGGATATAAATGAGATTACACTGCTAAAACAATAGCTACAGCAGCAAATGGATTTCAGTGAGGATATACTGTTAGAACAATAGCTACAGCAAAACGAGTATTTTAGGGATGATACACTGTTAGAACAATACCTACAGCAGTAAAAAATTTCAGTGAGGATATTTTGTTAGAACAATGGCTACAGCAGCAAGAGGATTTCAGTGAGGATACACTGTTAGAACAATGGCTACAGCAGCAAGAGGATTTCAGTGAGGATACACTGTTAGAACAATAGCTACAGCAGCAAGAGGATTTCAGTGAGGATACACTGTTAATACAATATCTACAGCAGCAAGAGGATTTCAGTGAAGATACACTGTTAGAACAATAGCTACAGCAGCAAGAGGATTTCATTGAGGATACACTGTTCGAACAATGGCTACAGCAGCAAGAGGATTTCAGTGAGGATACACTGTTAGAACAATGGCTACAGCAGCAAGAGGATTTCAGTGAGGATACACTGTTAGAACAATGGCTACAGCAGCAAGAGGATTTCAGTGAGGATACACTGTTAGAACAATGGCTACAGCAGCAAGAAGATTTCAGTGAGGATACACTGTTAGAACAATGGCTACAGCAGCAAGAGGATTTCAGTGAGGATACCTGGTAACTATAGGGTCTGCAGCATGGTTAGGTCCCCAGCGGCCCAGATAGCCTCGTCCAGCCAAACCGGTCCTCCCACGGGGGTTGAGGGGAGCCCCATCAGGTCCCAGATCATAGGGGCCTTCATGACTACAGCGGTCAATGGTCCCATTGCCATCCAGGTTGTTCCACTGGGGGTTGAAGTTCGGTGTTCTGGAACAACATCCACCCAGGATTCACCATTGATAGTTGGAGAAAGTTTCAGGAAAGAATGATTCAATATATTATCAATGTAAAATGTAACAAATCCACATGGGGTGATGGCATAATGAAGTCATTGAAGTCATATGAAGTCATTTTTAATTCAAAGCCCAAAGGTATCAGTACTGATTATATAATGCCTAATACCAACGGTTGTAACTGCACTTATAGTTAGGGCAGGCAATGTTTTGGAACCCTACAGACAGAGTCAAATTTGTGCAATGCAACACTCTCAGAGGATAATTTTAACATTGAATTATGCTAAGTAAGTGTAGAGATAATTTTCAAATTATCACTGCAACTTTCACCGCTATTGTAAATTTTGTTAACACTTAAGAGAATTATAGCCAGTTAAATTAAATAGGTTGATTGGAATTTGAAAAATAGATTAATTATAACAAGAGTTGAATTAGGGTCAGTTTAATTAAAGATGGTAATTTGAAGGGAAATGGTTGGCAATTGAAAAATTGGTCGAATTAAGGTAGGTGTTGAATTATAGTCGGATGAATTGAAGTGTTCCATCTTGGACACAGAGGCTAGTCATTATATCTCCACTCTTCCCATTGAAATAAAGAGTTCAAATTTCCAATGGTGTGTTACAAGAACATAAACTCTTATACCCAAGTGATGTTATTACCATAGCAAGGTTCGCCTGCCTTCATTTAGTGTATTGCCTATGAATGAAATCAAGGGTTTTAAGAGCATATTTTTTATAAGCACAAATTTATCCTGTCCCTATTGGCACCCATTGGGAGAATTTTGCTCACTGGTATGGCACACTTTTTAGAATTGTTTCTCCAGCTATATCTTTAGGCCTATATAAGTTCATTGGCTCTTTTGGATTCTTATAACAGGAATTTGGAAAAAAAAAAGTATTTACAACCCTTTTATTTTCTATATAGCAACAATCTGAAGTGCAATCTAAAGATAACTGAACTTCTGGAGGGGGGAAAGGTCTCCAGATAGATTCTTTCTAATTTCAGTAAAGATGTCATAGAAATCTTAATGTAGTAAAACTTGGCTTTAAGAACCTAATTTCGACCCAATAAAAATGTTGTTATAACCACTTTTGAAACAAATGGGACTTTAGAATTATGATGCTATAATTAAGTCACTGTTATAAAAGAGGCTGCTATAATAGTGTAAGCTAGATTGTATATTTTCAAAAAAAAAATTCCAACAAACAAATGATGTTCAAAAAGAGATTTTAAGTATTTGTTCTGCGTGTGTTTCCAGTGTTTTACCTAAATAGAAGAAAATTTGGCAATTTGGATAGAGAATTATATTTAGAAATTGTGACTGTGATGGGAGTGACCTCAGTTGAAGCAGTAGGGCTGCTACAATAGATGCTTCAGAAATATTCTGTGAGAATCAAATAAACTTATATTTACCATCCTGAAGTTGGCTATTTTCAGGCGAAAGGATAAGAAAGGAAAAGAATTTATATATATTTTTTGTAGTTATAATATATAATCCAAATTGTGCCTTATCAAAGAAGAAAAAAATATTACAACATTTTTGTTAATGCAATTTTTTCTTTTATCAATAAAACATCTTTTGAGAGAAAAAATTCATTAGAGAAAAGTGACTTGCAAAAAAAATATTTAATTGATTCAAGCTCTCAGGCCTTGGAGTCTTCTGAAGGAGTCAAGTTAACGAAATCACAGCCTTGTGCTGAAGCTTTAGAAGAGCTTCAAGACGAGTTAATTGACGAATTTTTGCAAGAAACTCTTCCCTGGATGACATTTTTCTCTCAAATGATTATATACAAGGGATTTTATATAAATAAAACACCAATGCTTCTGTCTTTACAACAATGAAAAATATATTGGAGTGCTGAGCTCATCAGTGGTGAACCCTCCCAGTGGTTTGTCCAATCCACCAGACCACTATAATATTGCATATGGATGTATAATATGATATTAGGCTGATGAGCCAATATACTTTCATCAGAGTAAGGACAGTAGGAGGGTGTTTTATTTAATAAAAATGTTCTTAAAAGGTTTCATTTCATGTGCATAATTGGTGTGTTAATGCCTTATATCATAACAACAATGTAATCCTATTAATCAACATTTGTTGGGGGTCGGTGGAAGGCTGGTTAAACCATTTGGTTTTGACCACTACGACCCGGGTTCGATTCCCGCATTGGACACTTTTTTCTGTTTAAAAAAAAAAAATGCTCCAATGGCCCCCGATTCTTGCAAAAGTCCAACCCCACCAGCGAGTGCAAGTAACCAAACGGGGCTCTGGCACATTTGTAAGTGCAAAGTCGAACTGCTTTTCACATGTGTAGACATGTGGTGCGCTTACAGTAAAAAGCAGTCGCTAACTACCCACCATGATTATCATGGCCTGTACCACGTGTACTAGGGATAAGCAAAAAAAAAAATTTGTTGGACAAAACCTGACTGGGTCATTTGGTGTGTCTAAAAGATAGATAGCCTCAATGAACTCTCCTGATTCTTGCATAAATCCTGCCCCAAGAGTGCTCTGATTTCTTGTGAGGAACTGTGTAGAGCTGTAGCATACTTCACACAGCAGTCCCAACCCACCTCAGAATTGGCATGAGCCACAACAACTGGAGTTACCCTAGGTCCGGGTCAGCCCAGGGCTTGGTAGCCAGTCCCTCCATGGAGAAAGATGGAGGCTGGTAGTCCGGCCAGACAACATCCCAAGGCACTTTGTCATCTGGGACGGGCAGCCGCATGATGTTCTGTCGCGGGTACGGCACATTGCGGCACTTGGTATGCAGGCTCATTGAGCCTGAGAAAGAAAAATAAGTTTTAGCTTTCCAATGAATGAATTGTACATACATATATATTCGGACCAAAGGGCAACAACATTGTGCAATGGAAAGTTTATTTTGATCGGTTTAAAGTGGCCTCACACTAGTAAAATTTACCTGAAATGCCCCCTTATGCCCTAATAAATTTTTGGTATTCAACATTCTACCTGATCCAAAGCTACTTTAAATTGGATGGTTTCTGAATAAAGAAAGTCTCAGAATAGAGAATGAGAATTTACCTGTGTAAAAAAAACTTTGTGTATATACAGTAAAACCCCTCTATAGTGAACCCCAATGGGACAGAGCTTTTGGTTCACTATAGCCACGGTTTGGCTATCTTTTTTTACTTTAAAATTTTTTTAGATCGTATAATTAAAGGACAACCATACACACTGGAAGAGACTGCATTTTAATAGTGGTCACTTTGTTTTAATTTCCTTAATTGACCAATTTCCTTCTATTGATACTGAATAATAAAAAAATTATTTGATGATAGGTTCTTCTTATCATTAACATACATGTACCTCTATGTCTAATTTCAAAATCAAGACAAATCCTAGGCAAAGTTTTATTAAATATATATTCAAAGATATAAAATGATTTTAAAACATCTTTATCACATTATATAATAAAATGTTTACTTGGAAAAAGGCTCTAATACCTTGTTGCTTCACTCTTCAAGCATTGAACTTTTCAAATAAAGTTAATGTGTTTTTCTTCTATTTCATGTTTCCATATATTCTTCTTAAGTCTAGAATTCCATTTGTTTTGAACCTGTCATGCAAACCATCGATGGCCTTAAAATCGCCATTGTTCATGGCATAAAAAATAAATTTGATTGCATCACAGACCCGTTTATTTGGTCTTTTTTTTTTAGCCCTAACACGTACGATCGCGGCAAAAGTTGAGATTGATTTCTCTTTGAAAACAATTTTAATAGCCTTCTATTTTATATTATAAAATAGAATATTATATTGTATATATTATAGTAGAAATGTTATATTTTCTTATTTTAACATGTTTTTTTAAATTTTGCCTGTGTTGTTTCACTTTGAAAAGTTTTGAAAATGGCCATTTTTTAAAAAAGTAAAAACGTTTTTGTTTTTAGAATGCCTTTGTTTTCTTTATTTTGGATGTCATTTGCATTTTTTTTCCTATTTCAAATTTGATGGTTGCAAAGATATTCTATTTAATAAAAAGTATAATGTGTAAAAATGTATACAACATACAGCATAAATAGAATGTAAATGAAACAAAAAATGCCGCTAAATTTATTGTTTTGAAATCGCGATCCGCGAGTTGAAACATGATAAAATTTTGTTTTTTTATTATTATTTTTTAAATTACAATTTTAAGTTCGTTAATAAGCATAGTATTTTTAATAGATTTCATTATTTTGGGACCGAAAATAGGTTCGTTATAGGGGTTGTTTGTTATTTGAAAAATCGCAAAGTTCGTTTTAACGATGGTATTTTCAATGGAATGGAATCGGGAATCGCCTTTGGCTCGTTATAAGGGAAGGTTAGTTATATCCATGGTTCGTATTAGCGGGGTTTTACTGTACAAGGTATGATAATAAAATTCGGGGAATTGGGTCATTAAAGATTTATTAGATGAATATATACAAAAAATGGTTAATATTCCTCAAAATACTGTCCGAGGGAATCTATATACAGCGTCTCATTCTTTTTTCCCAGTTCCGGAAGCACCCAGAGGAAGCACCCAGATAATTCGTCAGAAGTAATGCCCCTCAAATTGCTCAGCGATTTTTCCTTTATGGCATTAACGGTATTAAATCTATGTCATTTTAGAACTGATTTCATTCTTGGAAAGAGAAAGAAGTCATTTGGTGCTAAATCAGGCGAGTAGGAGGGATGAGGAATTGTCAACATGCAATTTTATTCAAAAAAAGCACCCACGGAAAGAGCTCCGTGTGCTGGGGTGTTATCGTGATGAAGCATCCATTCGCCTGAGATCCACTTTTCCGGTCGTTTCTTCATATTGATTCCTGTAAATGGCGTAAAATCGCTAGATATATGTGTTGATTAATTGTTTGCCCTTGTGGGAGAAATTCATAATGCACAATGCCTTGGTGATCGGAAAGTCACCAAGAGTACCTTTGTTTTTGACTTAGACATTCTTGCTTTTTACTGTTTGGGGGCATGTTTCGGGAGCCATGCTCGATTGTCGTTTGGTCTCTGGGTCATACCCATAGACCCAGGTTTCATCACCATTAATCACCTTTGTGAGGAAGTTTGGGTCTTCATGGATGTTCAATAGCCAATCTTCGCAGGCATTAACCCTTTCCTCTTTTTGGGCCCCCCCCCCTCGGACAGAATTTTTGGAACAAATTTCAAAAACTTTCAAGTCCAAGATCCTCTGTCAATATTTTTTGACACGTTCCATATGAAACCCCTGTTTCTTCTAGTTCTCTGATTGTTGTCCTAGTGTTTTCCCTTATTAAAGCACCAATTTTTTGGGTCAGTTCTTCATGATTTTCCAAAGGAGGTCTTCCCTGACGGGTGTCATCTTAGGTTGACTCTCCACCAGATTTGAAAAGGGCAAACCACTTAAACCTTTTTTGTTTGTGATAAGGCTGCCTCCCCAAACGCTAATTTCAGCATTTGAAATGTTTCTGACGCCATTTTTCCTAATTTTTGACAAAACTTCATGCATACATACTCTTTGTTCACTTTTAAAATCCATTGTAAAAAAAAATGCCACGCATTTGTTTATTTTCTTTAAAAATGCTTATAAAATTCTTATTATTTTAGATATCGAAAAGATATAAATATTTTCTAGTAGAACAAGGTCTCGTGATTACAATGATAATTTTTATTTTTCGAAAACTCTTTCAGAATTTTTTTTTTTACTAATT